>LWMK02000001.1:965043-1104130 GCA_001693075.2 Taenia saginata
CGTGCGTGCGTGCGTGCGTGCGTGCGTGCGTGCGTGCGCCTCTGTGAACGGGGCGGCGATTCACTCGCCCAAAGCAGAGGAGAGAGTAGTAGTACCCGTGTCGTCTACCTGCCCACTTACCTTCTTTTGGGAATCAATGCTCGTCGCAAATGGAGATTTTAATCTAGCCATCTAAACCAGCAAGTTATCACCATATTAATGATTTCGTAAATCACGTATAGATTTGCATACTTGCTGAATACTGACAGAAAAAGTCCCGATGGCCTAATTATTTTGTTTAGTTAATAATCATTCTGCTCCTCACATGGATGTTTGCTTTTTGTTTCTAAGTTTGCTTGGCCTCTTACATTCTTGACACTTCGCTTTGTGGTTAAATTGAAAACAAAAGCCCTCCAGAGGAAACCACCAAATTTCGTTCCACACACCCACCTACATATCTCGCTTGCCATCTTGTATGCCACCGAAATGCTGGTTCATCGATGTTTGCCAGAAGAAGGGATAGCACATGTAACTTTTTTGACTGGGTTATACGTCAGGTCCAAAAAATGTAAAATGTCCAATAACGTTTCCAAATGTAAATGAATTCTACGCATTCGGATTATTTTCTGTGTAACAGTTCGTCTTATGTTTGACATTGGCTGGAATAATCATCAATAACTAGTGACTGAATATGAACTCAATTTGGTCTTCAAGGTGCTTGGACAGGGCTCGTTCCAGCCCTTCCCTTATTCACTAAAGTTGACCACATCTTTAACGAGGGTTTTATTTTAATAACTTTGTGTTTCCCAAACTCAACGACATCCTAATACCTGGTTTGATTATTGTGTAACCGAAAGTCATTGCTGAGACGAAATTAATGGTTCCATTGGTGACATAAACCTAGCTTTATCGTGAATACTTTCATATTTACTAGAGGAAGGTCACACTGTCCAACTTAAGTTCACTTCCAAGAAATAGGTTTGAGTTAGTCATAACAGTGGTATAGTGGGCCAAGACATGTTTGGCATGTCAATTGGTTAATTTTGATCTTCCTCTCAACTACTTGAACTGCCTTATTTCGTTTTACCCATACACATGGCCTCAAAACGAAAGTAAATGCGAAAGCACGAGGGGCTAAAATCGGAGTGGGCCAGGCAAAGTCGACAAGTAGATCTCACTTTTCTGTTGCCAGCGGCGTTAATGCCTGTACTGGGTGTGAGGGGAGATGCACGGCTTCCCTTCTCTTATGGGCGTTTTCCAGCCTATTTTAGATTTACCAACGGAAATTGAATTGAATTCCTCTTTGTTTGGGAGGACTTTTTAGTGCATTCACTTGTCCGTTTTGAGAGCTTCTCTAGCCATCAAACTGAACGGTCCTCACGGTACTGCTTGATCACTGGGATGTAACACTTTTAAGTAGGAAGCACTACATCATTGGTGCTCATAACTGTTTTCTTGATGCGTCTGATCCTAATCAGTGCTGATGTTTTAACTAATATGTCACATTTCAACTTATGCCTCGCTTTGTTTTAATTTTGTTGAACATCTATAGAGATATTAACGTACCGATTTTCTGCCTGGAGCACTGATTTTGAAATCACCATTTTACAGGATGAGAGTCCGAGACAAAATGGATGAATGTAAATTTACGTCATCGAATAGCGTAGCCATGCCATCAAGTGTTGGATCAGTTGCTCCAATGGATGCTGATGGAAGCACTTTTATTGGGCTTCCGCTCCGTTCTCCCCTTTCCCTATGCGATTTGGAAATTAATAACCGTCCCCTAGAGATCGGACATGGACCATAAAGGCAATATAATGCTAGGTTACGTCCCTTATGGGATGCAAGGTAGCTGTAGCGTTTGAAAAAGATTTATTTCAACAAAATCTCCTGTGACTAGCCTTCTAAGTGGAACAAATGGACGTGCATATCTGTCAAGTGGTTGTCTTTACGCTCTAAAGAATTCTTTTGCTGTGTATGGATTGGGATTACTGGATTATGTGTTGTCATGCTGGATTCACTGATCCTCGTTTGCGTTCTGCTTGAGTGAGAGACACCACACACTCACTCTGACTTCCTTCGTAAATTCAAGAAATCTCAACTGGGGGGAGGACCAGTTTCTTACTTAGTGTGCATTAATGCATGCTTTTTTAACTGTAGAAATTGAGTTCATGGAGGAATCGCCGCCGGTTTGCACTGGAGGATTCGTGGAGTACATAGCCGAGCACGTTGATGGCCTGAATTGGCGAGGCATATCAACCCACTGTGCTCTCTCTCAAACCGATCTCATTCTCTTCCTGTGCATTTTGTGCATTTCTTTGGTAGTTCTTTGTATCTTTTTACTATCAGATCTCTCCATTTGGCGGCATTTGTTGCACCACCGAAAGCTTGCCTTCAGCCGACCAAGTTCTGATCTCTTCGGTTCCATAGAGAGAACTTTTCACGAACAGATGATCTTGATGAGTGACCTTGTACAACCAATTCACCGATCTTGTGTGATACATGTGCAAACTTACATATCTTCCAAGAAACTTACCATCCCCACCCCTACAATGACGAATTCCGTGGAGCCTTTAAAGCTTCCCATCGACGGAAAGGATGGCACTAGTGGATCCTCCATTTCTTCTCAATCGCATCGTAAAAGTGTAGAAACCCAATTTCTTTTCATTATCTTGATGATCGCCGTAATACTTGCGCTTGTGATCGGCACTGTCTACACCTGTTTTGTGGCTCGGAGAATCGAAATGACAATCTACAGCTTAACAGATCATATCGAAGAAGTTGTAGCTTCTTCGAAGCAACTGACAAATACTTTTATAAGCGAAGCATACGCAATAATGAATCGAGTGATTGAGGAGGACGTTGCACAGAATAATGCAAAAAGTTACTTGAGACCATTTGTGGAAGAAATGAAACTTGTTTGGGGTGATCAGGCCATGCGTCTGTATGCAATGGCCCAGAAACTTAGTCCAACTAGAGCTTGGTTACGCCAACAAACTCGCACCAATCTCCTTCACTTTAACACGTTCCTCCGTCGTCTTTCCTCCCTCTTTGCTGTTGCGCCTCTCCTCAGTGAGAGTAGCATCAAATCGACCAACGATCTTTTCATCTCGTACTCCTACGAGCTAGCGCGTCTATCTCCTCACCCAATTTTTACGCCAGTATCCTGGAGAAACATACCCATACTTAACCTGACAGCTAGCGAGTTGTGCAAGCACAGCACAACGCATTTCCCCACGTGTGCTGATGTTGAATCACACTTTGCAATGATTGTAAGCAAATTAGAGGCTTGGCCACAATATAAGAAAAGCCGAGATTTCACCAAAGTCACGGCCTATTCCCTACTTCCTCGTTTGTTAAACGCAGAAGCACAGGTGGGGAAGTGGTTGCCGTTAGCACAAGACCCTACTGGAAACATCCCCTTCCTGTTCGATGAGTTTCTTGTTTGGGAGATTGAGAAGGAGAGGAAAAAACTCAACCAAAGCCTTGACGTTCTACCTCGACGGTGGATGAACAGCTCAACAAAGAAGTACTTGGACGTAGTTGCAGTGCTACCAATCGCCTTGGCTGGAGCTCTGACACTCCTTGTCGCGATCTCAATAATTGCCTCCCTCCTCAACGCCGCCCTTCACTGTGGTACGCTGCGATGTGGTAGAGCTGGAAAGGATGCCCGAATGGAGAGATTTGCTTCTTGTTACCTTTTAGTGCTTGCAATCTTCACAACTGTGCTTTCTACCACCGCGGTGGGATTCGGCGTAGTGGGAAGTATAGGTCAGAGACAGTTATGCGACGTTCTCCTTGCGAGGTCCCAGCAAGCTGATGTTTGGCTGAATCACTTACTAACCAGCATCGCCCCTCGGATTCCAGATCTAAGAGAAGTCCTTAAAATTGAGAATATTCACTTTCGAATTCCCAAAAGAGTCTTTAGTACTTTGGACACCAATTATACCCCTTCTTCTCCGCCATTTCTTCAATCGGTTGACATGAGTCGTCCAGTCAATCTGTCCGCCCTGTTGCACTCCAAGTGGCTCAACAAGACCCTGTACGGTCTGTGGTTTGAGAAGGTTTGCCATAAGATGGAGCAGGCGAACCTATCCTACCAGATTCCAAGAGTCCGGCTCTCCAAAACCTTCAACCAATTTAGAAAAGCTGTCAAATTGGATCAGACCTTCGATGATCTCTGTGTTGGTAATGTCACAGAATACTTACCTGAACCATGCAATGACTACTATACGCAGATTGGCCTTGCATTAAGCGCTGTATCAAAACGCAGCTCCGGGAAGGTGGATCAACTGGCCAATTACTTCACAACCATCGGTGATTTAATTGCTTTGTATAAAATGAAATTTGATCAGATAGCTCAAGCTCTCAGTGTAATTGAGGAAAATAAAAAGGTACTTGAACAGCTCAGTCCACTTATTGACGTTGGTGACAAAATAATTGACTATCTGGTGAATAAGACCAACGACGAATTAATTTCTCAATTCACGAACAATACCGCCGAAATTTTTATCAACTCTCGTTGTCCAATCGATCAATATGTGCTTCCAATTCTTTATCGAATTCTCGATCGCCTCTTCCCCTATCCCAATCTCCGACAGACTTATAGAAAGGCTCTATCCCCTGTCTGTCCCACAGATACTACTCATTCACCGCTCTTCCTAACCCTGAAGAACTTTGGCTTCACTCTGAGTCTTTCCGCTTTTGGTTTGTTCATTGTTAGTGTCGTGTGGAATCGTATTCACTTTTAAGAACACCTCACTTCTAAGCAAAAAAGACAACCTTTCTGCATACGATGCTTTCCTTCTTCCCCTTTTTTTGTTGAAGATTTTACAAATCCCTTTTGTACGAACATCTTCAAATAACCTTTGTACTGCGCTCCTTATTTTCTTTAAAATGAAATTTAGACATGTTTATTTCCAAATAAAAAAATGGGCAACGAATTTGGGTCTGAGCGCTCCGCTTTCATCATTGGAAGAGGTGACGGTGAACTGGGAGCGTGAGCGGGAACTAGTCACGCTGGCGCGCGCATCCAACTTACCGAATGCATTGATTGAAACTCGCAAGCAAGAGCATGGATGCAACTTCGCGCCTGAAAGCTTTGGCATGATGGACAGCTGAGATCAGCCAAACTGTTGGGCTTGCATGTACGGGATCAGGCTCAGCAGCTGTTACGGGGACTTAGTATGAGTAATGGAAAGGAAAGCAGGCACGATGTGCGATGTCACATGGAATAGCGTCCATCAACTCTTTTTTAAATACAAAATCTGTGTTTTGGTTAGCCTACTTAAAATCGCGTTTGTTTAAGGAGGCGGTTGGTTCTGCGCATTTTGTTCGGCATTTTATCACACCATTAGGATTTACTACGACCTCAGCAGACCCAGGTCGCTATCATGGTGGCAGCGGGAAGTTAACTCAGTCCCAAAGGGTAACTACTCGAATTTCGGTTGTTAGATGCCAAATCTTAAAGTGTAAGAAGGAATCAGTGAAGAACCATAGCAACTACCTTAGTCACGTGTTCTGCACTCGCAGCGACCCTACCCTGAAACACCCGGACGGATTATTTACAAGGCTTTCGACGTTATCCGTATAAAGAAATCCTGAATCTGGTGAAGTCGCCAGAGTGGATCAGTGCCGTTTCGGACAACTAACTTTTAAGCTCACACAAACTCGACGGCTGGTGCGGCTGATTCGTGGGTATTTTTTTTTAAAACACCGTGTACGTTGTGTTGACTGATGAGGGAGATTGACTTAAGGGAGCTCCAGGGACTGTGCTCAGAAGAAGAGAGGGGCTATGGATTTTTTGACACATACGGTAACTCTGGGTTCGGTTACGCGGGCACCTAACTCTGTATAGGTTGTAATTCCACTCGGTAACGTGGCCTCTGGTTCATTCCAGGAGCCTTTTAGCCCTTCTGTAAGTTAGAATTACATTTTTTACCATAACACCATGACTTCCTACTGAAAACAGGTTTGTTGTGATACAGTAATCGATTCAATAAAAACATTGAAGTTTTAGGCACGTTGTTGTATCCCATAAGTAGTGCTCATGCTTTGCATTGAAATACCCTGTTTTGAGCAAAACAAATTTTGCACTTGCGCACCGATTTCCTTTAACTTAAAAATGCGATCGTTGCTTATATTGCACACTTGATGCAGCGTATAGTGCTGAAATTCTTGGATTTATTATTTATTTTATATTTAATAGTATGCTTAAATCCAATACTTTATCACCGCGCAAGTAATTTATAGCTGCTTAGTGAAGCGTCTATGACAAGATTTCTTATTAGCTTTTTTTATTTAGGTGACAATAAGCAATGTGAATTGCACTATTTGTTTATATTGACATTGTGGGCGGCTCTTCGATTATTGGTGAGTCTTGTGAGTCGTGGTTGATGATGTGCTGTTTTCATGTACTCATTGTTTGCCTTATTGTGTAGCTTTTTAATTTCTAATTCGATGAAAGAATATGTAGCATAAATCCGAGGTAGTTATCAATGCAGTGTTTTGTTTGTTAGTTTTGGGTTTCAAGCAGTATTTCGATTGCGTGACTGGTTCAACGTATTTTGAAACGCAAAATTTTACTATCGACTTTTATGCTACTCATTTTCTGTTTTCTGTGTCCATTAACTGTTGCAACCTATCATAGTCGGTCTTCTCCCCGAGATCCTAGGGTTTACGAATGAATCGTATGTTGGAATCAGAACTCTCTGAAATGTCTATTGGGTCTGATCCCACTGAGGCAAACGGTTCTGTTCATCGGACGGGAGATTCTTCTCCAGCTGGACGCGCTAATCCATGGAAAGGTCGTACGACAGCATCCAATAATGTTAAAGGGGTGGTTGACGGTCCATCCGGTGCATCTTCACAACTACGGGATGTAACTGGGGGCAGTTCTTCTAGCGAGAAACTATTTGAGGCGGACGCTTGGCCCGAGCCTTCAGCTCCATTTGAACGTCGTGTAACGGTATCTGGTTCAGGCGCTAGGTCGATTGATGAAAAGCCGAAAAATAGTAAGCTCGATTGCATAATTTGGAAAGCAGTAAGCTTTCTTTGATGCGTTTTAACTCAATTCCCGTTTTTTGGTTCCTAATGCCAGTATTCAATTTGTAGTATGCTCGGGAGTGTGGCACGATCTATGATTGAATACACTATACTACTCATACCTTTATAGAAAAAATTGGCCGGAAGTGGTATGAGATTGACATCGAATTTGCTACCTCACGCGGAGGTGGTAGTGGGAATCGGGGCGGCGTGCGTATGCCATCTGGGGCGGCAAGCGCTAATCACCACAATCCCTCGTCGATCCCGCCGTCTGGTTCGGAAATCAATTCAGTCGCTTCATCCGCTCTCCCTCGCGGCGGTGGTAGTAGTAACCGCAGAGGGGGTCTGACGTCAAACGGTTCTTTCAATCGCGGTCGTGGTGGCAGACACGTTAACGGCTATTATCAGTCTCGCGCATCTTTACGGGCTTCGGATCAAGACGTGGTGCAGGAGGCCTCTAATGATGTCTCGGAGACTAGTAACATGGAGCCGGTGTCCAAGGCAGTTCCCGCGGCCACTGCTTTTGCGAGTGGCGTGCCGCGCGGGGCGTACTCATCACGAGGGCGTAGGGCTGGTTCACGAGGCGGTGGATATACGAATGCTGGATACGTATCGAAGAATAACGGGGCAAGTGTCCCACAGCCTAATACTTCTAGCCCTCTGACAGTGCCTCAGCAGGTTTCCGTAGCAGCGGCGGCTGTTGCTGCTCAAACAATGCCCCAGATGCCCACAGTTGGACCAGGTTAGTTAATTTTTCTACAAATTTATTCCCCTTTTCACGAAATCCCCCAAGTGCTTGATCCAGGCCATAGCGATACGGGTAATTATTCCGATTGAGTTTTTTATTGGGTTTAGAAGCATCTTTTAAACTTTTAGTTACCTATTTATTCTCCAATATGTTGGTGCCCGGACCGGCGGTCTTTCCAATCCCACCACAAACGCTTCCCGTGACCACTGAAGCGGCTGTCATGGATGGTGGGGCAGCTGCTTTGCAAGCTGCAGTTCTATTACCTCAGTCTTCTCCGCAACCCTGTCTCATTTCTCCCGAACCGACCTCTCCTGCGGTTCGCAATCCTTTGAGGGAAGATGTTACACTCGAAGAGTTGCTTGAATTTCTTAATGAGTATGGATGGTCCAGAGTCCGAATGCCGGATCACTTTCGGAATCATCCGACCGTGGCCGCAGCTATGCAGGCAGTCGGCATGGCCGCTGCAACCGGTGACGAAACTGCGGCCGAGTTTCCAAGGGAAGATGCAGCTAGTCCTCCTGTGGAAAAAAAGGAGGACATAATTGTTGTGGATGACAGATTCTACTTTGTTCCCCTAAATTCGCATTTAACGAAGTTTTTGAAATTCCATTCCAAACAGGATTACATTCGGCATCATGTGTAAGCTAGTATTTGTCATATGGATTGTATCTTCTCGTTTCTAAAATCGTTTTTCTCCTTTCCAGCGAATACTACTTCAGTGACGTTAATCTGCAACGGGATGAACATTTAGTGAAGCTAATTTGTATGAATAAGTACACGTGTCCTATTGGTGCACTTCTCGGTTTCAATAGATTACGATACGTTAACACAACAGAAGATGAACTCATAGAAGGTGTTATGAACAGTTCAATCGTCAGTGTCGTGTATGACGACCAACAACGGGCCGTTGGTGTGACTCCTCAAAATCCATCGGTTTTGCGGACAGCTGCAGTCCCTTATCCACCGTCCTTTGATAGCACTGCTCAACAGTCTGCACAGGCGCCTGATTTACAGCAACCAAAGTCTTCCGAAGTTGAATCTTCTCAGGTGTTAATGCCTGTCGGCTCGATAGGCAGTCTGCCGTTCATGTTGTCCAACGGCATCGCTGCGCCCTCTGTTCCCGGTTTGCAACCCAGCGGAAGTCATATTTTCCAGTCCCCACATTTTCTTCCTTATCCAGGTGTTCCGACGCTACCGTCATATTATGGCACAAGTGCTTTGCCCGGAGCAGTGGCCACCGGTGCAGCCGGCGACCACACTATTGCGATGAACCCAGCATCTCCCACAGATAGTACAAATATGTGTTATCGCCCCCTATGGCCAACTGCATCTGCCTTTCCTCAAGCCGCGTCGTCATTTCTTCCGTACATTGCGTCACAACATCAATCGTTTTATGTTTCGTTGTTGCAGCCACCACCAGCAGGTTTGGCCTCTGCTGCTTCGGTGCATACTAATATATCGCGGAATCCGCCTGTGCCGTTTTTCCCTGCCCCTGTTGCGGTTTCAAGTACGCAATTATCGTCTCCACAACAGAGGGCGTATGCCGTTTCCGTTAGAGCACCGCATCGACCTCCCAGCAATCGAACCATTAGTGGCGACTGCAAAGTCATTGACGAAACTTTGGAACAAAATCCGTAAACTACACTACCTGCCTTCTCTATTTAACCCTTCCTTGTACATAACCTCGATTTTTATACAATTTTCATTTTGGAACTGATGCAAAACTGTACAGTATGCGTATGGTAGAACAAAAATGCCAAAAAATATGTTTCTTCGTTTGCTTCCCATCGCAAACGTTTGTACAAAGATTTGCATTTACCATCAACTTTCAGTGACGCTTGTCTCGTGTGAGTTTTCCTATTTTCGTTTTTCTGTTGCTCTCTAGCACTTTAGGGGACATATCCATCCGATCATCTGTAAAAAGAACAAAAAAACAATGCTTGTAAACAGCTTTCACCTATGAAGACGTTGTTCCACCCGTTTCCTCTACTGCTCATCACCTACCTAGCAAGCTGTAGAGAATTGAATCAGCTTATTTCGCTTCTGACCTATGTTCGGACCCTCTTATGTATTCACATTTCTACTGTTTGTCTTTGCTTTTTCGTCTCTGGCCCACATTCCGCTTTCTTCTGTTTAAGTGTACTTCCACCTGGATACTTCTCCTTGTGCTTGTTTGTATGTCCTGTTGATTCTGTAGACGCGCCATTTTCATTATTATCATAGGCGCCATAACCAACCTGATCTTTTCCCCTTGTCCACGAGTCCATCAGTGTGGTGCTTGGCTTTGCAAACTCCGGACGTGGGAGACACCAATGCACTTCTCGGAATACCGTTGTGGAGATTAAACCTGTCGAAACTCTGTAGTCGCCTGTTGGGAGTATGTGGCGGCTATTGTAGTTCGCTTACTTTCGGTGTCTGGAGTTGTTGGAAGCGGCAGCTGTGTTTGGTCAAATTGAGCTATTTGTCGGTTTCGGCAGATCTCCTAATCGGTCTTGTGAAATCTTGAGCCACTTGGAAGTGTGCAAGTCGGAAAAGGCACTCTTGGTGGTACAGGCGATGAGGAACGAATGCAAACCCTCTCCAGGCTTGGTGACATTTAGCGACTGGTCATATACTGTTGTTCAGTTAGTTCCGACATTGGCTGCCGAATTGAATAACACGACTAAACGGAATGCGGTCCTGTTGACCACACGAACTGGTAGCCTTGAAGGAAACACGAGTGTATTTTCGGAACAAAAAAGGAATGTTTATTCCACACACTTGGGCTCGATCGAAGGGTTTAAAGTGTGTCATGCCGCAGTGGCTATGACAGGACAATTGGCAGTGGGAGTAGCTCTGCCACCCACATCTGCTAAGCATACACAGTGGTAAGAGGCTAGTCGTGTGTTCTTTGCACCACTTCTCTGCAATTTGGCAATAGATGGAACTACTCATTGAGAAAGTGGCGTTCAACGAAATTGTATGCTTAGTAATGGTAAAATTACAAGGCGTAGAGCTCTGCCAAATCACACTGATTCGACAGGATTATCGAGGTGCTGCCATGACTCCTACCACCTTGCTTCAATTAATTAGTCTTCTGTTTCGGGACGTTTGGTTCACTAACTCTTTCCACCGTGTGAGGCGGTAAGGCTGGCAGTCGAAGGAGTAAGCGTCTCAACCTGAGATTTTGGAATGGGGTGCAAAAAAGCCATTTGATTGTGGGATCCATACGCTATCATTTCAACGCTGAAAGTAGCAACAGTCCATTTGTGGATTGGCTATTGAGGTTTGTGTCGGTCCGACAGGCAAACAGCAATTTTTGTATGCACTATTGGATAAGTGCAACAACTTTGCTGTCAGAATCTCGGGCTGTGTATGTACATAGCCTGGCGGAGGTGAAGGTCAGCTCACGTGCAGAGGTCCCCTCGGGAAGGATTTGGCTACTGGCTCTAGATTCTGTAATTCTTCACGTCTTTTTGAAATTGTTGTGTCAACATCGTCGTAAGGGAGGTGATAAAGGACATAGTTTGTATTAATTAACAACCATACCCCTTCTCTTCTCAATGTTGCGACATTTCAAGTGAATCACAGGTTGAGGTCCTTGTGGAGTATTATTATGACGGATCCATTAGAGAATTTCCTCTTCACTGCTAAGATGATGGAAGTAATTCCATTTAAAAATTTCATTGGTGTTAAATGTGGAGTGAAATTTTGCCACCAATTCCCGCGGCAATGTCCATTTTTTCCGGTCGCTATTTACCTCAAAATGTTTCACATCCACTAATCTTTTTAAGTAATTTAATGATCGTTTTAGTCATCTCAGTGTGTTCTCATAGGTCTAAATCCATTTTCAATAGTGAACACTAACAATCCCCCTGTTATGTGTTTTTTTTTCAAATAACTACAGCCTCCACAAAGGGGCTGGAAGTTAGCTTATAGGTGTTGGATTGGAGTACTTGGGTAATCTCTGGGGCTGTAACAAAGTATTACCGATGGGGAGGGGTCAGACAACTCTAACCATTGATGACATGGAAGGAGACCGATTTTGGTTGAAGTAATGATGGCAGTCGTACTGCGCAATTCCCAGTCCTTGACCTAAAATGTGTGCCTTTTCGGATGTCAGAAACGTGACCCCAAACGTATTTACGTGTTCAAGGCTACGCGATGTAGGTAAGTTGATACGCATGCCGCCTTCATGTCAATGGGATTCCTCGGCACTTCTATTTGCTTCAGATTATTCACAGTCCTGGAATACTGGCCATCTACTTAGTTTTCCTTACTTCAAGTAGATTAGTCTGCAAAGTGTGATGGATACAGCTTTCACAGATCTCCATGTGTAATCCACGCGCATTCATGCCCAAGGGTTCAACGACGAGGCGGGAGTGTGAGAAAATCCAACCATCGATTTCCACATCTATAACCACCTTTCCATCCTCTCAAGGTCCACATTTTCCACCTTTCTCAAATCATGACGAGTTTATACGCAATCAGATGTCGAAGTTAAATTGCGATGCGTACAATGGAGGTTACTGCTTGCTCTCGTTTTCTGTCATTTTGACACATCACAAATCTTACCAAAAAAGGCACAATGCAAAGGACTACGGGTTTACTGCGACTTTATACTCATAGAAAACATTAATGTCCAATGCGTAAAGCATAGGAACTTCACACAATTGTGACCTCTTCACCTTCAACAAACGCTTCTCCACAGAGATGCTTGCCGGTGCCTTGAAACACAAGTGGTAGATATTGCGTGTATTCATTGCTCTCACATCGTCCCTTCTTCAATTGGGAGTTCCATCAGCAGTCTTTTTACGAGACTGACTCATGTGTTGTGGGCTGGAATCACTGACAGACGTGCTTCCACCCTTGAAGCTGGATGTTTCATCACCTCACCGTGATCAAATTCTTCCATCCATAACCATGGCTTTTACACTTTCTTTGACAAATTAGTCAGTTATCATAACTTGTTCCACCCCCATACTGATATCGCCGTAATAATTAATGGCGTGCCAACGATTCCACAATGCATATACAAGACACACGTACCGACAGCTACGGATCATAAAAAATACCGTAGTGGCACCTCTTTTGTGATTTTAGTTTAAAAATGGAAGGCTCCGATCCAACTTGGAAGTCATTGGTCGCGCTGATTGGCACAATAAAGTGAAGCGATATAAGGAGATACAGCTTGAGGAAGTGGACATCATCCATAATTTTCCTTATCACCCTGCAAGTCAGGGTCTGCACTAAACGAAACTACTGAGTCGAATAGACAAGAATGATCTTGTAAATCATTGTCAAGTTAGACAACGACTGGACATCAATAGCTGAAACGCTGTCAAAAATCTGGAAGTGGTGCCATCGGTGTCAGGGAAGCATAAAGTCAAATGGCTTGTGCAAGAGGAGTCAGGCATATCTAGAAGGCAATCTTGGAGTGGAATTAGAAGGCAGTAATGTTTTGAGTCCTTATGGAAAAACCTGCAACTGTAATGACCTTCACCTCTGTTAGGGCATTACACAGGCTCCACAGATCTGACTGCGGACATGATGCACTTTTCTACTAGTACGTTGAGATTACATTTTTTTTTTTGCGTCTCAAAAGCACATCTCAGTAATTTACTTCCATATAATGAAGCCTGTTGACTTGAGAGATCAACTAACTAACTGTAAAATTAATGAGTCGATTCCAACCTCTCTTGGGAATCTAAAACTTATTGCACAAATGCAATAGCTCTTACATGCTTCCCTGTCTGGAATCCTCAGAACTGTCGCATAAATGTGAATGGGGTGAGAGATTTTCTCTCTAAGTTTTCTTCCCTTTGAACTTTTGCATCGCCTTCTTTTAGCACTGCCACAGCCTACTTTTAGCCTCATTTCCTCTTCGCTCTGTTGGGCTAGCATTTCATTTAACTCGGATTACTGTAGCGGTGTGAGGCAAAGACAAAAAAAAAGGCTAAAAAGAAACTGATCTTCACTAACATCTCCATAATCAGTATTTCAGCGAAGAGCAGTCGTGGGTGCCCCTATTTGCGCAACAGAAGTAATTACCGTAACCCATAAAAATGAGCCATTTTATTAGTTTTTTTTTATAACTATGAAAATCTGAAGAATTAACCATTATTTTATTATAACATAAGCTAGGTAAATTCATCCCTAGGGTGTGCCATTTTTGAGGCGAGGGCTGGAGACCAGTTTTTTTTTTTTTTTTTTAAACTGATTTTGCGCTTCAGGTACTGACACTCAAACACGAGACGATCATTTAGACCGATTAATCCTACCCTGGGGAGGAAAACACTTTGTGTTTATCTTTACTTTCTAGATAAACTATTGTACCAGTCATTTTCGTGCAGCAAAACTGTCTCACATGTGATGGTAGTTGGTATCACCTATCTTGATGATGTGATGCGTGGTGAAATGCTCCTCTTTCTATTTCGCTCTCGCACCTTCAATGAACTCTGGTCCCTCTGAATACCGTCCATTCCACATTATCTTCTATTTTACTCCAATTTCCCTTTGTGATTAGATTGTAGTAAGTAACTCTACTGAAGGCATCAATACATCTCATCCTCCATCCGACTTTACCTTATCCGTGTTAAAGGATAGGCCAACTAAAATGACAAGATGGCATGTCGCTCACATAATCCTGACCCAATGTGTTTTGCACGGAGTTTCATTGGACCTCCTTCAGCGGCTTCAATGCATTGAAGAGGAGTGGAAGGTAAGTCAATGGTAAATAATATGTGTAGAAGTAGATCTACCAAAAGTACTTCACCAACTATGATGTTGGTCCACTTGGATGCCCAATTTTATGATCCGGATTGTTAAGCCTGGCTCTGTATACAAGCTGTGATTTGATTGCTTTGACGGTGTGAGTCGCAACGAGCTGTGGAGTAATAACTACTATCCTTCCAAGCAAGTAAAATGTGCACTTCCCTTAAAGAATAATTAAACCTCCAAATCAGGAGAGTTTTTAAATATCTATTTGACAAAATGATGTCACCTTAAATGGCAATATTGCCTCTGCTTTGCATCATTGTGTGATGTAAGCTTTAAAAAAGACAAGTTACTCCCTGGGTTGACTGAAAGAAGGGAGGAAACGAACCAAATGTAGACATCAAAATGCTATAAACAAGTGTTATTTTTTTTTACAAGGAGGATTTCACGCCAAGTTTGAGGCATTTAAAATGGAGAGTGATTTTACTATGTAGGTTTGGAGATGTGTATATTTGCATGCATCTTCTACGTGAACTATTATTTATTTTTAGACGTATTTAGTGACTTCCTTCAAGTACACGCATAAATCCCTTCCATTTTGTAAGCAATTTCGTAATGCTTAAGTTATTTTGGTGTTGCACGAACGCTCAGTATTCTTAAGGCAGTTTTTGGCGTTCACAGAGGTCACACGATTCTGGGACGGACTTCATAAACAGGCGATACGATCAGAATGATAACTGAAGCAATTACACTTCTGTTGAATAATTTTATTTTATTCTTTAATAACTAAAGAACAACTTGTTTTATTATTCATAATTTCATGACTTTGTTATCATTATTACCCGAAATACTCAAGTGAATGCTTCGCTTGGATGATCTACTAATGTTGCTATGGCGACGGCACAGTGACCTCACCTTCAACTGTATATTAGAGCGGTAGCAATGTGTCCTCTTAGTAAGGCTTGTGCGCAAGTTGACTGCGCCCTGCGTTCAAACGATTTGTGAGCTCCTGTTTAGGCTCTCCACCTTTACACAGCCTGCAGCAATAATCGAGGAGACGCATCAAAGGTGATCATTCCCTCAGCCGCGCGATCAGCAATTCCTAACGTTTGATGCGTTTAAGTTCTACCTCTCTTGTCAACAAATGTGTTTACCAATAAAAAATCATACAATTTGACGAAGTGTATCTCGATATGCCCCCAGTTTGAATCGACTTGAACTAAGTGACCATCTAACAATAGTTGAATGTTAACTTAAAATAGATGTACTTTGTTAATTCCTTTAAATAAAGGTAAAATCAGCAGGTGTTGGGAGATTGCAAGAAGCTCATTATTCGGCACATAATGCTCTCATTCGCTCTCAGTTGCTACAGCTGTTGAGGATGGTGATGATGATTGCGCTTATGCTGGATCGCTCGTCGCGTGGAGCGCTCACACGAATCCACATGCACGTACGCACGCGCACGCATGTGCGCACGCATACTGCCTACTGCGTGTGTGCGTGGGTGACTGCATGCACGTTCTGGCTTAGCTGCCAAATGATTGAGGGTGTGCCGCGTGAACTTCGATGACGTGTCCGCTCATGTGAGTTACTACAACCGATATCCCCTGTCATCGATCAGGTTGGCTTGACATTGAAGCAGATTATGTGGCATGATCCTCCATTGCCCTATCCCCCCCCCCTCTACCCCAATCCAGTGATGGAGTAATCTCCGACACTTTTGTTATCTTTGCTCCCACCGACAGGTGCTTCCTGTTTTCTCTGAAGGCGCCATTACTCGATGTAGATTGGAAGGAAGAGTAAGACTCTTACACCCCACTTTGTAATCGTATCTTTTCTTTTCACATAAGGTCATAAATTAATTGAATTACACATTCTGAGAAGGTTTCGTTGCGATTTCGACGAAGTTTCCACAAATATCTCGATTTTTAATTCTCACTAAGCAATGCGCGATTTTGTACACTAGAAAAACAACGCAGTTACCCTAACTACAATGAAGGAAATTTAATCAAATTATAGCGGCTTCTAGAAGGCCAAAGCCTCTACAGAAAGGCAAGCATTTTACAGGGCTCACAACTCAGAGAAGGCAGCGGTTTTTATAGCCGGCGACATTGACTATCCACTTCTGACAGCAAGAAGTCCTGCCCAACAACCCATTCGCATTTATAAATGCTTTGATATTCGCTTGAGCCCCATCTTATGGTGAACTAAACAAATTGTTGAGGATGTTTAAAATATTTTCACTAGCGCACTTTGAATTGCTTACATAAAGACAATTTATTAGGGGGGGGGAGGGGGGGGGAGTTGAAGCCTGAAACCAGCAAGTGTTTGAATTTAACTGACGTCTCGACTACATCCACTACACCATTGCGCTGTTGGCGTCCATCTCAGTGGAACTAAAAGAGACTTCAATCGCTAGGCGGAACGGTTCCATGCAACAGCCCACTCGATGTGCCATGTCTACGGCGCCTACAGGCTGCATTTCAATCCGCCTCTCATTGTACGACTGAATCACATCATCACCGAATAAATGTGAGAGACGCTCCAATTTCGAAGCGCAATTGGATGGCGGGTTTCTATTTTTTGCCGATGAGTCAGGTTGATAGTAATATTTTGCAAACTTGGATACGCGGCTGTGGAAACCATTTATGCGCACCCATACTCACAGGTATCCAATGGATACAGTTCGTGCAGATTCATTAGCATATATTAGACATACCTGTGACACGCATTATTCTTCAAGGTGTTCAAACAAAAAAAGTACACTTTTTGCTGTTACTGTCTGTATCACATGACCTTTAAAGCTAATGATCCCGCTTATGCAATCATTGGGACGGTTTTGACCCACACCCCCCTCCCCCCCTCCCAAAAAAAAAGGCGACAGGGAAATGAACCGAGTAAAATTAAAGACTGGTGCCAATTAGGCTCGACTAGGTCTACCCAGTAAAGAGAAGTCATTTGGGCGGAATTCACAATTGTCCCTGGGGAGACTGGTGGTGTAAGGAATTTGAAGCAGCGAATCAAAGTCTTTTGCCCATTTACAACTGAGGGAATGAAATGTTTGCAATTTTTAAGTCAAAAAAAAAAAGCTCTGCCCCTGAGCAAAAGTATGTATGTTGCCCAAGTTCCTCACTAATTTTTTGAGCAGATACGCTTGGTCCTAAGTGTTTTTCTTTTTGTATTTTCTACTCTGGAGTAAAAAAAAAAAATTACCACCACTGTAAGTCAAATGTGGCACACCAGTATTGAATTGCACCCTTGATCTAACCCCAAAATCTGTACTTTTTGAATATGCGCATGTTTAAACAAACCACCAACTCTAAGTGGCTGTGATTTATGAATTCATTGATGCCAATGCAAAGCTAAAAGTCCTCACTATTACCTTTGGCTAAAAGTAAGCAAAATTCTTTTGTGGCAAAAAAAAATGCAATTACAGGAAATAATTAGCATAACTCATAAGTGCAATTTGTGCTCACTGAAGAAACGCTTAATTCAGGGTTTGTGGATATCGAACACATGACTTAAAGTTATCATTTCATTTTCATGCAGGTTTTTTTTACTCCATATAAATCATTTTAATTCCTTTTCCTGCTTGGTGGCGCTTGCAATCAAACCTGGAACCTGCCTATAATGCATTCGGATCTGCTATTGCACGTTTATTTAGGCAATTCGGCCAATTACGCTACCCCTGGTTCACAAAAGCTGAGCTAAAGCAGTGGAATGACAACTTCAGGTGTTAGAATCAAGGGGGCGGGGGTGAGGGGGTGAGGGAGGCCTGGAGGGAAGACGAGTGGTCAAGCCCCGTCCATTCGCACCCAGCTGGCAGCCACGCTGCGCGTGCATGCGATCAGCTGATCTCGCGACGTGCATGTCCTCAGGTCGCGTCCAAAATAGGCAAACAGACACTCACGCACGCATGCACGTGCGCACGCATGCACTCACGCACGTAGGCATGCACATGTGCACGCATGCATGCACACACTTCATTGTGTGTATGTGTGTTCGCGTTGCTGTGGCAACCAAGTGCGAGTGCGCGAAAGCTTGTTTGCAAATCTACGGTATGTGGGCACGTTCACAAGACTATCGATCCTGGCTATTCGCACTTGGACGTCACGATAACCCGCCGAAGTAGGCCTCCAGACGATGGATGGACTCCTCGTGAGCATCGGCTACGCCTTTTCCACGAAGTTCCTCCCCTTTTCCTTTGACAATAATAAGGGGTAGATATTATGACCGTAAATTATTGTTACGCCAGCGGGGGTCTGGTGACTGAACTAGGAGAGGCCTGAAGTGCTTTGTATGGTCATGAAGCCGTGGGCTAAAGAAAGATGGAATTTTATTTAGTACAAAATTTATATCAAACGTTTCAATTGCATTTGGAAATCATAAAGTGGCTTAGATATGCAGTTATTCAATTTCGAACGCTAGAACAAAACTACAAAAGATGTGATTTTTGAATAGGCTCATCTCTAATTAATTATATTTAATGGTTTAGCAGTACCTTGGGTGACTCTATGCGGGCGCAGAAGTCCTATCAACGGTATCACGTCCAATATGAAACGCTTGTAGTTCTGCTGGTAGTATTCGATCTCACACAAACCTTCCGCTTCTAAAGTCCACTATGCACTCACCCACTCTAGGGAGAAGGACGGAAAGATGGTTAGTACGGGATTTGAGGTAAAATAAAGAGAAGGAATCAAAGCCAATGGAAGTGCTTAATGGGTCTTGCCTGATACGCAAAGTGGATGACAGCATGCTCCATAAATAGCCTGGTATTATGTACACGAGATCCGAGGTTGTAGGCATGGGAGGCACAGCATAACTACGGAGCCAGCGTAACTAAACATGCCTATACAAAAAGTGGTGTTTTTTTAATACACCGTCATTGTTAAAGTTTAATGTTTTCGCAGTCTAGTAGGCAAGTGGAACCGTTATTTATACGGAGTCAAAACATTCTTATTTGTTTGTGCTCATGATCTTAAAATAGTTTCTTAGGGGGAAGGTGAGGTGAGAGTTGACACACCCCACATGGAACTTCCACTTTCTTTATTTGTAAGAGCTCAATGACATATTGACGCGGCGATGATCCGAGATATCAATTAGTACTCGTGTTTTGTTTATAAGACTGGCAAACTACTTGTGTGTGTGTGTGTGTGTGTGTGTGTGTATTTTGCCTTTACCAACCCACATATCATCAAGGTCACGTTGGATTATTTACTTACAAAGGTGAGTCATTAAGAGTCTTAGAAGGCGTTAGGAATTAGCCGACACATGATGATTCTCACTATAGCCGGCCTGATGCGCTTAGATGTGTTCCTAACCCATGAAACACTCGACGTGCACACAACAGCCTCTAGTAACGCCAACACCAAGACAATTATGATTAGTCTCTAGGGCCTAGATTTCTACTTGGGTGCAAGGGTCAGGTCAGCGGTGTGTTACGGCCAAATTGAACGGAAGGCTAGAAGCTAGAAATAACATTAACTATTAGATGTACACACATGTAACTAACACATTGTTTTGGATGAAACACACCGACTTTGTTAACCTCAACCAATTCCAGAACAGTTGACTCGACTAATCGCTCTTTAAAGATTAACAATCACTAAATGATTGAAAGACGATCTACCAGTTCAAGCAGCCAATTAATGTCTGAAAATGTACTTTTATCCCCTTGACAATTCCTATTAGAAAAAGTGTGTACATAATAATGCCTATTCGTGATTCCAATTACCACAAGGTTACTGATGGATAAAAAGCCAATCCCAACAATAGCAAGAATGGAACGTCACTCAAACCATGCAATAAGCCTTTGATAAGCCGGAATCGCCTTTTGCTATCATAATCAATTTGTTTTTCACTGCCATATCAGTGATAACAAATTTTCGCTTTCACTGAACTGCCAAGGTATGGATAAATGTAAAAGTAGATCAAGCACACTTGGGTCGTGATAAAAGTACTCAAAAAATAACGAAACGCGATCGTGATCTTTGCTTTCGACGCAATTGTTCGCACAGTCTTGTGCAAAATTCACCCTCGCAGCCGAATCTCCTATCCAAACATACTTTGATTTAATAAACTTCAGACGATTCAGAATGTGACATTTGTAGCAGCTTAGAGGAATGGCAATATTCACGTACCGGTGTCTCTATTTATGCTGGAGATATTTACAAGCTTGTAAAAAAACATTTCCACTTCAACACTCAGGAAATCTCTTTTTTGTCTTCCATATAACTTTAGGTTTGCAGTCTCGTTTACCAATAGCACGTGGAGACGCACTGCAAGGTCAAGGTCATCGCCAGAATGTGATCATCCGGGAGCTCACGCGTTCAACTAGTAGACGCGGGCACGGATTCAGTACTCGTTGTTGAGATTAGGGACTTCGCTTTCTTGTGGTTCTTTTTTTTTTTCTCCTGTTATGATTTCAACTACCTCCGCGCTCATACAAGTAACTGCCAGTTTATCACACTTTATTGGCATCACTCTGTTTCCTTTAAACCCAAATCAACTACTCTAGTGGGAAATGGCTAAGACAATAAAAACGACTCACACGCGTTTGAATGGTTGTTTGAAATTAAGGTATAGCCGCTTTCACAAAAAAAAAAACTCCGTGCGAATTAGTTGATCCACTTAAGTGGGGAACAGCGTCACCAGGTGCATGGGGTGGTACACCTGCCTGGTTGGATGAAATGCAAAATTGAGTCATATTTTTAAATACCCTTTACAACGTGTGAAGTGACACCGTATTACTGATGGATTTCACCATTCTAAATGAAATCTATTCTGTATCCCAATGTTACCACCCACTAAACCCTCTTAAATTCTTCAAAAGGTTGGCGTTCGTTTAAGTGTCCATTTAACTATGTGGGTGTGTCGGAGTCTGCCGCATTGGAACTATGAAAGCCATGTTGTTAGCTGTCTGGTCCTCCCACGTCTTGACAAAACAACCCTGTTTTTATTGAGCTGTTCTTATAAGCATTAATTTTTGGTAATGTATAATAATGAGTTCACCTGGGCATCGTAAAGTGTGGAGCATGAGACGATTTTGAAGGAAGGTAATAAGAGGAACATTTAAATTTAACCGTTGTAAATCACTTCCTTGGTCATTAACATACTAAAACATAACTGTAGCAGTTAATAATATAGTGAAGCAAAGCCCTACCGACCAATATTTCTACATAGGTTATTACCGGCTAATTTTTTTTACCAAACTTGATATTGCCATTTGATTTTCCAAACAATGAATCTATTTTTAGAGTGAGTTTCGGCTTATTTCCGGCTTCTCGACTTTTTGTATAAATTAACTTGTTAACTCAGGAGGAAGATGTGAAAGCGCCCCCTCGGCATCCATAATAGGTCGCCATACCACACCGCACTGTGGAGTCAGGACCAAGGGAACATTTGGCCTTGAACAACTGACTTCTCTCCAAACAGATATTAGCAAAATCTTAATTTTCTCCACAGTCAGTAATACATTTGAGCATGGGTTGAATGGATTTCGATAACAGCAGGGTTTAAGGCAGAGTCCTCGTGAGAGAACCATCCACCAAAATGACCAACCACCGCTAATTGATACAAGATATTTATTTGCGTAATATAGACGATATTCACCAACTTGTAATAATTTTTATCCTTTTGAAAATGGCTGCAAAGTTAATGCCTAGATTACATCTCCTTTAAATCGTTTCCTGAGTGAATGAACTCATCGAACCCTGTGTGAATGACGCAACCTTTCTTGAAATTTAACTATAAAAAGAGCGAATAATGAAGTGGCTGTTTTAGCGTGGATGTATGTTATCACCCTAGCAAAAGCATTTGACACGTTATCAGTGTAATAAAAACAGGCAGTAATGGCGTTGTTTTTTACCAGAAGGCGTTTTACTTAAACGCATCGGGAGTTCGATCACTTAAAATGAGGGCAACAGGCTTGAGGCAAGATCCATTGCAGTGGTAACCGTTCTACACACTTGTAGCCTGAAAACTTGGGAGAAATTAAGGTGGAAGGCTGCGAGACATCACAATTATCGTCCACTTCTTTCAGGAAACGGCGCGTAGAGAAGGGCAAACAATTCTAGATTTGCACAAATTAGGTTGACTGAAGTTTGACGTTTCTGAGCACACTCGTGCTAACACGGCAAGCAATATTCTCCCCACTGACCTTCACTCGAGTAAATAGATGCTACTAGTAATTTAAAAGTAAAATATGTGTCAATTGTTAAAAGTCTTATTTTCATGCTCTGTTGTATGATTCTTTGCAGTTTAACTTGAGCTAAACACATAAGAATACAGTCAAGTTTGTAAAATTAACTGCCATAGTGAAAATTGTGCTTACAATCGCAAACATTTGCCTAACGCAATTCTCAAAGGCATTTTGAATGGCAGATTTGTCATTGCCACGTAAATAATTACAAGCCTGAGCAATAACGCATGGTGATGAAATTCTTCGACGCCTATAAGAATACCATAATCTTGGATTATGGGACATTTGACTCCAAATAAACCTAAGGTAAAAAAATAAGAGCAATTAGATCATGATTGCCGCGTGAACTGTTTCCTTTCCCCACTTCTCGTTTTAACGCTGTCAGAGCGTAGAGAATGGCGTTTCTAAATGTACACAGTGACATTTATATGCGGAAAGTAGGCTATACCTTCGCAATCGTAGACAATATTCCCCCTAAAGGTTACGAAACATCGGGAGAGGTGAACGATAATGCACATTCCAAAGACGACTTTTCGTCTCTTTTTTACCGAAAACTTAGTATCAAATAGCTTTGGTGTTGCGCATTCGACAGGTCTACACAAGTGCAGTGCGGATGAAGGAATTATTGGAACATTAAAAGCACCTGCTAAAGGAGGAAATCCATTCAACCTCATTTGCAACCCTCCACTACACTTGTTCTCATCGGCAAATGAGCAAGATTTCTAGGGGCTTGACACCTAATTACTTTGTAAAGCGACCTTTTGGAATGGAAGAGAAAAGTGATCCAGCACTAATTTGCCTTGTAACAGTCTCCCAACCTGCAAATAAACTCAATGGTGAAGGAATCCGCAACATAACTCGGGTTGCCGCCTGTACCCACCCAAATGAGTAATCTTGATTGCCTTCAGAACAGAATGACACAAGCATACCGCCTTACGCATTAGCAAACCTTCTTTAATATTCGTGGGCAAATATAAGTGGATCACTGCGATATGTACCATAAAGCGATGTGCATCTCCATGGAATGAGTATAGAGCTGAGTTTGTTGAATGTCTTACACTTATGGAAGTGCCTGTGGAAAGTGTTTCAATCACTTTAAGATGTATCACGCCTTTCGGTTTGGTAGATACGATTCAATGTATCTGATACACTGAACGGAAAGGCCTGTGCCCCGTACTCCCATGTATCAGATTTTAGCCCACGATGCTTACACCTACTACAATGTAGAGGGAGATTATTTCCGCGTCTACTGGCTCTGCACTGCCACGTGAGATCTGGGTCGAGGCATAAGTAAAAAGCCGCTTATCTGGATTCTAGACAACTTGGCAATTTGCATTTTGGACCTCATGAGTTGCCGAGAGGAGGATGCCAATTTCGACTAACCTGAATTGCGGCGCGGCACCGATGTTCCGAATGGATACAACAAAAGAGCGATAATGAAAACCGTGATTAATTAACTAGTTTACAAAGTGTTGCTCTTCGGTTGTTTTTTTGAATTTACGTGCCAATTTACTCAGTCAACTGCTTGACAGGTGTCTTTTTGTAGCTCATTAAGATGCATCACATTGACACAGTCTGATTGTCTATTGCTTGCCAATAAAAGGGATCACATTTGTTTATTAAAAAGGGATTGTTAATCTCCCAAGGTAGTTTGGCTTTACGACAGCTCAATCACTCAAAAGTTCTTTAAAATTTACATCCACATTCTATTTTGGATTTTGGAACTCAACAGGCCAAGTCGTCTCCCTTAACCACTGAACACGGTGAGTTGGCTTGAATTCAACACATTCTCTGCCTCCTTTAAACAATAGGTGTGTCTGATGTGAAAATATTATGAGCTGCCCATTTGTAAGTTTGAAAAAATTACTGGGGACAGAAGAAACAAGTATTCAATTACACACGATTTCAAAGAACCCTTCTCAGCATCTTTTCAAAGGCACTTTGTCGAAATCCAAGTATGCTTCCACACAGCAACGTAGGTAGTTGCTTTCAGGTTTCAAAAACAAACAAACATTGATGCATATTCACTTTGAAGATGTTTAGCCATGCTTGTAAATTGGTCTGCAGTTCTTGAGCACTTATTAATTTGATAGGATTCCCTTCTAACACATTCCTACTTTTCACCATTGCAGTAGAACCTGGCTTTAAACTCTTAAAGATATGAAACAACTATCAAATTTATAGCCCCGGCTTTATGAAGGCGCAATTTCTTCTCACCGCGAAAGGCTCCACGACAAAGAGGGTGTGTGTGTGTGTATGTGTGTGTGTGTGTGTGTCAGAAAGACGCCCAATTTGCGAAGCAAGCTAATTCTCTTAGGTATAAGTGGTACTACATAAATCGTAGTACTTGAATAGCCGTAGATTTTAGGAAAATACCAATGAAAGTGGTAGACGCCCAACAGATTGCAATGAGCATGGGTGCGGTTGAGAGAGGGAGAGAGGTCGGCTGAGTAGTCGGCGAAACCCTGAATCATCATCCCACATGGCCTCAGGGCATGGATATTCTTGAGCAAACCTAACAGATTTACAACTTTTTTTTCCTTTAAACTCGAACAGTCTGCTGGTCATGAACAATTGGATGGCAACATCAGTGTGTTGACACTCGTTCTTGTGACGTCTATAGTCACCGCATCTGAATCCTCAACGCAAACGCTAGCGTATTACAAAGGTGTCTGGCACATTTATGCTAGTAATACTACCTCGATAAGCTTATCCACATTGTTTGCAATCATGATTTACAAAGATGCCGTCTTTGATAAAAAAAAAAGTACTTTAAGGCACTTGTGGTCGGCCCTAGCCCAAAAGGCATTGCACAATTGGTGCTCCAATTGGGAGACTAAAGTCTTAAAAACGCTTAAGTACTTTTATCCTCTTCATAAAATACGTTGTCGGCAATGTCATCCAATCAATTCTATGGAGCTAGGAGAGAAAAGAGTCTCATAAGTGCCACTAAGGGTTGAGTTTTCTGCTTTAACAAGGTTATTGAAGGAGTCTTGTGCACTGCTCACTCATCTTTCAGACACCTCAAACCACAGAGTAGGATTTTTCTAACTCAGGCAAAACAGTTTAATAGATTCCGCCTTGAGACCCCAGCCCTTGATGGCGAGGTCGGTAGGTGTCGAAAAGAATTCCACTTGTGTGTAGCAGGGGCATGTGTTCCAAAAATAATGACTGTGAGGACAGTTTTTTCTTGGCTTTGGCAAGACAAGTAAGCGAGTATTTGGATTTTAAACAATTACACTAGGTCAAGTTAAGCTTTAATTATTTAATGTCCTCAGCAAACAATGGATTATGGCAGTATCATAGCTGAAGGTGAGGTAAAATGGGCCTTTACGTAGTGTAGTTCTGCCTCCAAGTCAAGTAATATTAAAAAAGATTTGTGGCAGGCTGGAAAGCAAGTCCATAAGGGTGTCAGTGGCTAAGGGTAAGGGATGGTTGACATCACTATTGTTAATCCGACTCCGTACTCTAGGATTGATACATTGAACGTACTAAATTCACTACATTAAGTGTAATTTGTTGAATCAAAATTGCCCTATAACTTACGCACTCATTGCCAAAGGCTATTGCAAGTCCCTCCAAAGTGTGCCAGTGATTTGGAGCATTGGCTTACCTGGGATTCAGTGCTTTTGAACACGTGATAGACAAGGACAACGTAGGCGTTTTTTTTAAAGGTTTGTTTTGTTTAAAACTAGAATACAAACACAAGATTCCCCTTTCGTCAAGAGTTTTCTCAACACAATGCGAGTGTGTCCTTGGAAGTGGCCTGAAAGCATGTGAATAGTGAGAACACTTTTTAACCCAACACCATCAAAATCGTTCTCTCACAGCACCTTACCTTACTTTAGGGGATCAAATATGACATATCTATGTGTACATGTATTTTTAAAGAATTTTCTTCCCAACACTTTACTCAATTGTGAGACTTGAGCCCAGTTGGAACTCCTACGCTCACACCTCCTGGTTCAAGGCCCGACATGCACCTCCCAAGCACGTGATGATGAACTTGCGATTTGGGCACGATAAATGGCGCAATGTCTGAGTCTCATGCTTGTTAAAGAAATTATTTGGATTTGGATCAAAAACAGTTAGTAGGAATAAGAAGTGTTGACAATTCGAAATAGTGCTCCTTCGCCTTGTAAGGCGAGACTGACCGAGTGTGGGAAGGTAAGAAAAAATCCTTCCTTTATCCCTTAGTATGATGTGAGAGTCTCCAATTTATTTACTGGCTGAATCCCACGCCTATAGTAGGCGTAGGATTCTTCATCTCTTAGGAGGTGAAAGAAGGTTGTGACGGGATACAGAACTGTAATTGCCATAAAAGCTATATCATATTTTGAAGGAATGAACAGTCGCCATTTCAGTAGTATTAAGAACTAAACAAATCTGTGAATTAGAAATCATCTTAAGTAAGGCGATAATACCATTCAAGGTAGAGAGAAGGAGACCGATGGATAACCGAAACACGTCGTGTTGCAGTGGTTCTAGCACAAAGTCAATTCTTGTGGTATACATTATATATTTATCCCAACCCAAAAATATTTAAAATTAAAGGCATCCCAATTGTGAATAAAGATTTTTCGTAGAAAATTCAAGGTTGTTGAACAAATCATGCTTAAGAGGCTAAATGAATTAGTACTGACAACCGTGACATATGCATGACACCACTTTGAAGAAGGCGGTTTGGCACCCGTTTAAGCCCTGCGCCCTTCACTTAACCTCCTTCAAAATTCAACATTTCAGCAAAGCATGCGTGCGTGCCATCTTGCCATTGGCCCTCTTAAATTGTGCTCTCTGGCACTATGGTGGAACAGGGATGACAGAGAGGCGGATTGCCTACCGCTTGGAAAACAAACTATCCATTGCTACTCACTGTCTCTCATCAGATAGCAATTTAACATCAGAATGCACCACCGACCCAAAAGCCAACTGATCGCCAGCAATAATCTTGAATTATATTTGTACAAGTATACTAAAAAGAATAGAGAAGTGTGTGTTAGAATTGGTCTCGTTCACTTTTTCCCTCCTCCTCCTCCTCAGAAACCCATTCCTGGAATTCTTCGTCCCCTTCCATGTGATTATTACGATATAGGAAAAACTGTATTAGGATCTAGAAAGAAGCAAATGTTTTTTATTAGTGACCACGATTTATACAAGTGGGAATTTTCAAATTCAAAGCAATAACAAGAACTTTCCATATTTCCATATTATTTTGTTATAGGGATCAAAGAGGTTTCCTCATGCTAGAGGCTACTTTCCGCATGACTTTACACTTAGTCGAGTCGTCAAATAAACTGCACGTCTACATTTCTATATTTATGGCAATTCTAGCATTCATGCATAATCGAATACTTGAACAATTGCTTTCACCACAGAGACGTGATGGGATACCTAATCAACCAGCAGAAAATCAACTTACAATTATGTCAAATAAGAGAATGCCCAAACTGCCAATAATCCATGGTAGGGACGTCACAACGAAGACAACATCGATGGATTTGATGAAAATTTGGCATGCGTAAAACGTGTTACCCAGAACAGCAAGGAAGAATAGGTAAAAACTGAGACCTTCTGTGCATTTTCGTTTAAACTGAATTAAATGAAGAAAAAATACCCAATAATATTTACCATTAGAAGGCGAAAAAGTGTAATTTTGAAACTGTCACTTTTTGCACTTGAAGCCTCCTAACATAGACCTATTAAAATATTTCTGCATTACCACAAATTCGCTCAAAGTGTAATGTAATCTTGGCCTTGGGATCTTATGTTTAAAGGCCATACAGAGCTTAAAAATGTAAACAATTTTAACTCACGTTCATGAAAATTTGGTGTAACCGACCAAAGGCGTACATGACAGCGCTAGCCCAGCCAAAGGCGTAGCCAACCTTCGCACCGACTGTCTAACAATTACAAAATATTGTGGTTTTCATTAGCCTTGGAGCATATTTCAACAATCATAAAATAAATGAATCCTAGTTTCACTGGCTTAGAGTACCGGTAGGAAGTTATCCCACGGATCAGAAGTAGTAGCCTCAAGGAGATGGCGTTGCGCATGGACCGAAGGGCCGGGGGGACCAGAACCTCCGTTTGTCAGCGACACCGGCAAAAAACTCAGAGTCAAAACACCAAGGAGCGCAGTGGCTAGTGCTTTACCAGCTGTCGAAGGGCTAGGTGACTTCACTGCTGCGTATTCTTCTTCTCCGCTTTTGAAATTTTCGTCTTCTGCTACTTCATTTTCGAGCTCCCCTAAAAAGCGAAACCAGCATTTGCACAAAAACACACATTCACTTATAGTGTCGCACAGTTTAACACTGGAAAAGCGGTATTGAGTAAAGATCTAAGTGGAAAATATAAGTGTATAACAGACTATTCCAGAGACTAACGCTTTAGTCGCCTTTTGTGAAGTAATAGATAGTAGACGTACTGCACCCAGAGTATAATATCAATGACGACAGTGTAACCAGCCAAAAATTTCTACAAATTAAAAAAAACGTTGTGCAAAGAAGTAACAAGGCAAGATAAACTTATTTTGCCAGCAAAATATTAAGTGAATTAAGGTCGTAGAAAGCTAATGTGTAATTTTAAGAGTGTTTTTAAATTACCTGCAAGAAGAGCTGATTTGTCAAAAATCCACCCACAAAATTAAGAAGGTCTCCTAATAGCCAAAACAAGAGTAGGAAAAAGGAAACTGCGGCATCAGGAATTTTCTTAACACAGTTTTCGTAGATTTGTGGGAAGCCGAACATGAACCAGGAGGCGATGCTCAAAACACCAAAAGCAACGGAAACCTTGTCTCGAGGGGATCTGATGCATTCGCCAAGACCATACCAGGCCCAGTCTAGGCCTCCTGGACAATTTTCTTCAAGAGACATATGTATTTAGCACAATCTGATTGAAACTGGAGTGATAACCCATTATATATATTTGATTAGAGCGCAAGTCCCAAGTAGCGCAATAAAAAACTGTATTATGTTCAAATTTTAATTAAGAATTTTTTATTAAAAATAAAGATTATAAATAATATTTTTGTTTTTACTTTTTTTCAAGGCTGTTGATTGGTCGGCCTGGCGCGCGTTCGAAAGACTGGCGCGCAGGCTGCTTTTTGCCAAAATGCTCATGATAGCTGACGCTCTTTGTCTTTCTAGCCTTAGCCGTCCTCTGTTCTTGAATGTCGTGATGTGTCACACCGTTAGGGTTTAAGCCTGCCATTTACGTAAAAATAGCCTGGTGACTAAGTAAATGCTATAAGGCCACGCCTCCATAGTAAGGCACCAATTGCGGAGGCTACTTTATCCGCACAGCCGAATGGCCGGTTAAACAATCATGGGTCTGTTACAAGTAAAAGTCGCAGGTACGCGCCACAGGGGTGTGGTAATTGTATGTGCAATAATTGGGGGATATTGCGTTATGTCAAGTAATGAAGTCCAATGCAAACTGCACGGTGTCGGGGTGTGTCGAGCAAATCTGCAATTCAATTACGTTGCTTAAAGTAGCAGTATTTTGTCCGATTATCCAACAACATAAGTGATCAACAAACTTAATTTGTGCCTCAAGGCATCTTTAATGTCATTTATTTGTGTTTTCGGCCAGGGGCCTTCATCTTGGACCGTCTTTTTTAAACTGACTACGTTACACTTTTGTCAAATCATGCTTTTTAGGCAATTTGTGATCAGACTACACCAACAGTGTTTCATGTTGGCGTTACTGATCGCCAAAGAAGAAACGGGTTCTAATCTCTTCCTTAGAACATGAATAGCTCCTAACTCTTCCTTATACTGCTCGAATATGAGACGTCCTTTTATGTTCGACTTTATTAACCAACTTTTATGTGTATTATCCAAGTGTCCCAGCTGTGGAATTTGGCATTTCCACAGACTCTAGATCTTGCCATCCTACATTTGATAGAAAGCTTAGCCTCAATACCTTTACTATGTAACGTGATAAAACTCCCAAAAGTCGCACTTTTTTAATTTTACAGAATTCCTTTTACAAGTAGTCTAAAATTCAGTTAGTGACTTTATCTTAAAGCGCATATGCTACTTTTCAAGAATAAAATGGTTTAAGAATTGTTCACATGTATCCATGACCCAAGATGATGGGCATATATGTCAAGTGTTAGGTTGGCGCATTCAAGATGTAGTTTTTATCGTGAACTAACCATATTATAACATTTGGCTGCCCTTGAAGACATAAATGGCTAAGGTCCTGTTCATAAGCTTAATTGTATTAAAAGCTTTAGGAAGTAGACCTAGTATGACGGAGCATTTCGTAGGGTGGACTCTCTAGCGACTTAAGTGCCAAGGCGACCTCATCCTATTACCCTTCCCGAGTGCCTTCTTCTGAATCTAGAATACCACACCTTAAAATGCAGGGTAATGGAGAGAAGGATGAACTGTGATGACTACTGTAAGCGCTTTGTGACTCTAAGGCTAGTCAAGACTGCAAAGTAGATAGATGTGAGCGATCCCATTACTGTTAAAACGGCTATTCAACAACAATAACGCACATCAACACAGAGTAGTCTATTAACCTTCTTGTAAGCCTATCTCATCATTTACATTCTCACTTCTGGTTGCTTACTTAACCATACCTAAAAATGACCACGAACACGGCACACGGTCATTCAACTTGACAATTCAGGAACGTTACAAGTCCAGCCCAGGTGAGGCTGAAGTGATGCCATTTTGTCAAGCAATCATATTCATTGCAAATTATTCAACTTCCAAAGTACAGGGTTTGTTTTGTCTGCACTGTATGTGTTTGGTGCGTCAACATTTGGTAAATCCTTGACCCCGACCAATAACAATCTTCAGTGAAATTTGGTGGTGCTGGTGTTTGCTTGAAAAAGAAGTCTGCCTAAAGTTGAGTAGCAGATCAGTGAAAGATTTTGATAAAAAGAAAGAGTAAGTCCATTCCTCGACACATTTTTGCAGTATCTACTTACCTACCAAATGTCATAATGAAACCTATTTTTCCAGGATTTAGGTACAACTTTTAAAGGCGATCGTAAAACTGTTTACTCGATTTGTTATGGTGGACTACAAGACCCAAACTTAACAAGCACCTCATGTCTTGATTTCATATTAATAAACTGAAGCGTTAATTTTTACAGCCACATCCTCTTTTCTGTTGAATTTTTTCCTTATACAACTTGGGCGAAGCAATAAACCTCCCAACAGGTATTGTGGGTGAACTAAATCATGCAAGAGGCGGAAGAGCTTGTTGTGGTGTGGTTTGCAAGTAATTAACGTGAGGGTGATGAAATGGCAATGCTATGCTTCTCAGATGGTAGCAGAAGGCATTGGTGCACGTTGACACGCATGTGCTCTTCCACCATGACGAAATGGGTGCGTATCTCTTCGCATTTTACATCTCCTTTCTTACGTCTTGCACGATAAGGGGCTTTTTTATGGTGACTTGAGGACCCTGTTTACTGAGGCGAGGTTACTTGCTCAAGGGCCGGGTATTTTGTGAAATCAAGGTATTAAGTGAAAGATGAAAGCACGGAGTCTAAGGGCAGGAAAAGCAATCGTTTGAGCGAATGGTAAGCAACAATTTAAATCTTTTGCCTGGAGTGCAAAATCTTAATGCTTTTTTTGGATTGAAGTACATTTTAAAATACGATATAGAAATAGCTGGAAGTGCTTGTGATGGAAGAGCTGGTAGTGATATGCAAAGTTGGCAGAAGAAGCAACCAAATCCAACAGTTCGGCTCTACCTTACTTGACTAAACCAAATTTGCTGTTCATTTTACCCTTGGTCATCTACCATTACTAACAAGTTATACGGTATTTTCATAAACCTTTTAGTTGTTTTACCTTAGGTGAGTACAAACTTGGAGTATCCAGTAAAGTGGAAGGATGTAACTCAATCTGGTGTTGTCGATTGTCAGGATTCGCCAACACGTAATTTGTTCAAATAGTTATAACAAAAAACATCTTTACAATGGCTAGTCAATGTCTTTTTAGTGTCAGAGAGGCAAGCAAAACATTGAATCTACCCATCAACAACTGAATGGCTAGGCTACTTTATTTTTCGTTCTACGGAGTTTAACAATCGATTCTGAAAATATTCAACCGATGGATGTTTCGGTTTTTAAAATACAATCAAAATAAAATCAATTTTAAGGCTTGTTATGAAATAAGCTAATGGAATTGAATGCCGACCCTTTGTAGAATGGGAAATTATGCGGTCAAGGCCATCACTGGGCACACCCTTTTTAAGAGGCGTGTATACACGTGGAAGATTCATCCAAGCTTTTAGTCAGCAAAGCATTTGTAAATATTACAGCTCAATTAGGGATTTAATTTGGTTTATTGCCCACCTCTCATCTACTTTAAAACTGAGCAGACTTGCAATGTTGTACTTTCGTTTACTAGGAAGCGTCCAAGACAATGCTACTCCTCTTGAACTCGAGTAGCGTTATTTCAAAGGGATTTTAAGGCGAATCGAACGAATGCCCATAAGTGGAAGGCAAGAATGCCAAAGTGGAATTGATAGCGGCGATAATTACTACAGCACGTAAATTTCTAAAACTCCCATGAGGACTACTACTTATATATAATAGTAGGGTATGTATCAACAAAAATCCCAGTAATCTGGACCATTTTTCACTTATTAATTTGAGGTGTACAAATCGTAATGTAAGTATTTCAGAAATGAACCATTTTTACCCTTTTTCCATTTACTTGCTTAAGTAAAGGATCAAAACGTTTAAGGGTATTCTTGCCTACATCTTACAATTTAAAAGTATCTCGGGGTCTAACGTTTACTGAATCATCACAATCTGATGGATTTTGTGCAAAAAAATTTGGACAAAACAAATTCTTATCACCTCTAAAAGGAAGCATTTGCTTGTGGTCTACAATTCTTCAGACAAGATTGCAGCATAGAAACAGTTCGGGAGCGCTTCATCTACCACCAGCCGAGAATCACGTGGACACAAAGAATGAAAGATTGGCTGATAAAAACCTTTGATCTTAAAATGGAAATGCTAATACTTTTGACAGAACCTTGTAAGTTGGTTTTTAAAGTTGGATTTTTTTAGCACTTTCCAAAGAATAGACGCGTTTCCGTTTAGAAGCGATGAATCCGCAAAAAAGTGTTACTTGGTGAAGAAAATGAGGAAATCCCCATAAAAAACCCTACAAGCACGAAATGTAAATTGTGCAAAGCTTCTGACGGTCTAAAGTACTAAAAAAAACACTCATTGTAAAACGTAAGAATATCAGGTGTAGGCATTTTTTTATCCAAAAATGATTATCTTAGTTGGCATCTTTTGTAAATTACGTAGACAAAAAGTTTTGTTTGTAAAAAAATACGTACTTCATGCAATGCTTTGTAACCCCCAAAGAAACGGGATAACTAATTGTCGCCTCCCTTCTCAACTCACTCGGCTGACTCAGCGCAAAGTCGAGCATTCTCTTCTATCCCAGAAACTCTCAATGCTCTACATACTTCGGCCATGCAATATTTCTTGCTTCCTGTAATTCCAGCGGTATTCTTTTTGCAGAAATTAAAATAACTTAGACTATTTCGGCCCAAAGCTTGCCTGTAAAATGGAAGCATTTCAAGCCCACTTTTTCTCTGCTCCCTTTCAACTTTGCCGCTGTAAATTACTTTTGCAAAGGTATTTGCCTATTTTTATACACAAATGTCATAGGCGACATCATTATTTTGCCTGGTAAAAGTCGTGATCTTTCCTAAAACACATATCCTAACATTTTGAAATCTATTAGTACAATCCTTTTGTGGGACTGCATTTTACCAAACCCAGTGACGAATGCCATTGCAGTATCATTGTGAAGTCATCTGCTTTTCCTGTCCGAATTTGGTGAGAATCAAGTGATACAGTCACTGCTCTCTGTTGCGTCACACATGCTGTGAAGTGCTCTCCCTCCACTCCACTGCAGAATTACCGCCGCCCACTCTCATTGCCACCATTGTCCTCCTTGATTTACCTTATTACGGAAGATGACATTTAGGGAGAAGAGGCTCTTATCCGATGTGTGTGTGTGTGTGCTGACTCACCATGGTCAGGGGACAGCATTTCTTGTTTTTCTTCATGAAAACATTTAGTTATTTGAACAGCCCTCTGCAAAAATTATGGCCATAGGGTCATAAAATTTGGCACCAGGCATTACGTCATTACTTGTACTTTTCGTCTAGCACCGCCGTCTGTTCCATTTTAAAGGGTTAAACTAGACGGCAATAATTTCATAAGTTATAGATTAGCTTTTTTTTTTAACCATGCGATGAATTCTTCAAGCCAAAATTTCCACCTCGATGTCTATTAATTTAACCACTGTGAGGCATATTCGATTTTGTTTCAACTGTATCCCCTCGCGACCTCCCCGAAGAGGAAAGGGGACGTAATACTAGGGCGGGAGTCATGGCATTCATGGGTGAGCCTCCCACTACCCGTACAACCAAGGCACAACAACATCCAAATGGAAGTTTTACATCCAAAAAGTCTGAAACTTCACAATGCATTGATGCCATTATTGATGCTATAATTTAGAGCAGTTGTGGTTAGTATGCCGTCCTCTGCATAAACTTATGCACGTTAGACAAGAAAATCAAAAATGAAATCTATTTTAATCAAAACACTAGCATTTTTATGCTTAAATACAATGAAACTGGTGGCAATCAGAGGGGGATATGCAAACTGGTATAGGTTGATCCGGATGGTTGCAGGGTCTAAAAAAACAGCACGGATGAACGACCTGTCATAGTCTTAGCACTGGGTTACTCAACTCAAAACAAAATTAGCACCGATTGCACAGACAAATCAAATGAGCGCTATCTTTTTACACATACTTATGCTAGTAGATGTAGAATTCGCCCATTCGCATATTGTGTGATACAAGGCTCATAAACGCCGACAACTTTTCGTCCATTCACCTACAACTGAATGCCTCCTATCAGTCAATTTCCAAAACATAAGCCCTGAAGGCATGATATTGAGGGAAGGTAGGACCAAGTAGTTTAAAATATCTCTAGCATCGCCCACCTGCCAGGTGTATAAGGGAAATGCGAGACCTTTTTCGTGCCCTCTGACATAATTTATGCTTTTTCGCTTGCACAATATACCTCCGTGTAGTTGTGAAAAGTTTGTTATTGCCTTCCTTATCGGTGGCTCCAGGTCTACCAGTTGTAATTCTGCCAATGCGAAACACCTTAAAAGTCGTGATTGGGGGCTCTTTCGGTTGTTAGAAACCTCACCCAGTCTTACATGTGTTTAGAGTTTCTAAAAAAATCAACTGTGCTCTGCTGAGGGTTTCTCATGAGCGAATTTAATCAAAAAACTCTAGGGTTGGACTGTAGAAGCTCTTCAATTACCTAATACAGCATATTTCTTGATCAAATCCCCAACATATTCTTCCCACAAAGAGGAGAACAAAGCCCCTGATTATTTGGTGGTTGGAATCCTAAGGAAAGAGCACGTATAACTGAGAGAACCTAATAAAATAGGTGATTACATCAAGGCATTCTATTTTGGAGCATTTGTGAGACAAACCTAATCAAAAATTAATCTTAATTGAGAGTACTCACTGCTACATCCCACCCATTCGTTCACGTTTCCCTTCTTCTCTAGCCTTCATGTGCTTTAGCGCTACATATTTGAGTTTAAGAATTAAATTCCTAATTAAGTAACCATTTGTCATCAAATAAAGCATGATTATTTGATTAATTTATGTATGACCGCTTTTTGGCAAGAAATTATTGCATAAAACGTCTGCATCGAGCTGAAATTGCCCCCATCCATACTTTTAGATCCTTTCATTAAAGCTACTACAGAGGCATAGTCTTTAATGCTTTGTTGTTCACATTGCAAAGATAAAGCAAACAATTTTATGGCTTCTTATGGCTTCAATTCACACTTGCTTGTCAGACGTCAAATGCACCTCCTTTAATTCCATCTAAGGAAGCACTGCCATGCGATCGATACTGTCAAAGCAAATGTCATAATTACCTTCACAACAAAAATTCCACTTCATTATGCTTATTTATGCTATCATGGTTGATGGGCCTTTGCTCTTCAAGGACGTTGGTAAGGTGATATGCAATTATCATCTTTGGTTGCATCTCATTTCCAGATCTATCCTTAAGGTGAAACACTCACACCTTGTCAAAGTCATATTTCATTGTGCAAGCTTTGCAAAGGCTGTGATAAAAACAATAAAAAGGATCAACAATTTTACCTAAGGCACTCTAGCAGCCTTCATTTCTATTTCATCTCCAGATTATAAGTCGATGTCTTTAATCGTATCCCGGTGCCTATTTCCCATGGGTGTTTCTGGGGCCACCTAGGACATCGCAAACGAGACCCTTGAATACTACCTTTTCGGGGTGATTACGGGTGTTTGCAGCAATAAGATCCCTTACATAGTTTCACAGCTCTAATACCACGGAAAGTTTATGGCCACTACGTAAATTAATCAAGCAAAAAGTTAAGGCCTGTAAATAGCCTGAAGCACGTGATATTTTCTGCTACCTTCCAATAGAACTGCATGCAGCTGTAATGAACATACACTGTTGATGAATTCTTTGCAACACCATAATCAACCCAAGTAGTAGTTTGCGGGTGCTTCCACCTTTCACGTTAACATAACAGCAACTTGAGGCTGGTTTTTTTCTAAACTCTCAGTTTCGGCAAAGGAGCCATTGAGGTGCCACACCATTGTACCTTCACCGGGTAAGGCGACCTCGGGGCCATGCCAGTAGACCCAAACCTTACTATATGTCGGTCATGCATATTCTTCCCCAGTGTTGTTTATTTCCAGCCTTGGGAAAGTCTCGGCGAGCTACACAAATGCATGGTAACACCTCTTTGATTTAGCTCATCTGAGGCATGGATGAAAGGCAACATCCTCACATAAGAACACTTCATAAGCATCAACCCGATCGTCTGCCCCATAGTTAGCTGAGCGCTACCGGCTGTCAAAACAGGGATCCCTTCAAAGAGCACCGACCAATCAATAGGGGCGCACGTGAGCACGCGTGCAAATCAACAAAAAGTGGTGCCGCGTGCACATAAGGTCCGCGGTATTGGTGCCAAAAGTGTGATTACAAGTTACAAGCACTGTATGAATAAGTGGTGCTGGTAGTCATCACATCCTTCAAGGTTCATACGAAGAGCTGGAGGGTTTATTGGAGGAAAGGTTTTTTCCATTGGCCTCCATAAGCGGCCGCAACTAGCCTCGGTGATTGTCATTTGCATATCTCTTGTCACACCCACAGTAACAATCTTTGGGCATAGCATGAAGCACAAAGTCAATCTCTACTATAAAGTGTCACTATTTCATACTGGCTTGTGCTTTGCCTAATGACTTCACAGCACAGTCCTGAGACGTTGTGAGACCTTCTTCTGCTATGCTCCAGCTAATCAAGGCCTAAAAAGAAACTTGATTTCACACTAATGTCACTCATCTATAACTTACACGAAGACTGAACGAAATTAATAGCTGTTCATGCTATGGTTTGTGATCACCTTTGGTAAGCTAATAATACTTTTTTTTTTAGCTTCAAATGGACAAGCTGCAGGCACTGGTACAAACCCAAACTTTTTATTTGTTTAAGGAGATAAACACGTTACTTGATTGACAACACTCGGGGATTCAACTTTCCTACCAAAAAGTGTAGAAAGAGTTATCAAGAGCTCTACACAAAGAAAGACGGCAAAGTTGTCTTTTGTAGTTCCATAAAGTTGAGATCGTGGAGGTTTCAGCTGGAGGTGACTGTCGGGTTCAGTCTGTGTGAGCAAAACAGCACGTGTGTTGTCGGTTGTTAAGCCGTAGCAAAGCCGAGTCAGCTGACAAAACAGTTTACTTTTTGGAGTGTCTTAACTCTCTCCTTCTTGCATAGCTTCTTGCCAAGAAGAACTTGATGATCATCGATGACTGGTTGAATTCGCGTGATTCATCCACGCCAAGGTTAGCGATAGGTGGTAAGAAAACCAACTCAACTTCATGACCAACACATTAGCTACTGACTACTCATTTTATGACAGCAATGGATCTTTTTAAACCATCACAGGGTAAGGGAAATAGATCTTTTGCCCCATTATCATCGTTAAAATGAATGCGTTAATGTGAGGACTGATGGTGGCAGTTATAAGAATTGAAAATGGTCCAGTTGCTATATCTATGTGATATTACACAGCCCGAGACCGCCTTAGTGATGAGTAGTTTATACAATGTGAAACTCGGGTGTTCACAAGCCCACTCCTGATCTGCGTCATTACTCATCGTGGCGAGCAGTAGAATCCAGACCGAGGCACTGAGCCAGATTGAGCACACAAATTATGTGTCTGGCTGTCTGATTTCGCCAAGCAGCACGACGTCTTCAAAATGGAGGCATGATAAAATTGCACAAAATAAAGTGAATTATGAGTAGCTGATTCTGGCCTATTACTTCCACAGTAATTAAATAACACAAACCAACTTATTTTCTTATTTAAAGGCATTGCAAAAATTTTTACTGTTAAGGGGGTGAAAGACATTGCGTGAAATCTTGACCTTTATTAAAATCTAACGAGGAGCTTATTTTAAATACAACCTCATCAAGCTCTTCAAATCCTCCCCAGGGTGGACATAAACACTTTCTCTTTTATTTACCACTGCTTCACGTTCTATTCTAAGCAACCGCTGGGATTCACTGTCCCAACTCCTTTAAGCCTCAATCACAACCCCTTTTGCCATCTGAAATTACGCCATCTATTTGTCAGGGCCTTATGGATACACGGTGGGAGAGATTTCAGACTCCAAATAGCCAAACGTAGGATCGGGTTGCAGTGTAGTCTTTTCTCGCATTTAAAAGGAGAAAAACTGCTATTAGAACAATTAATCAGTAGGTACTTACAATCAAAGCCACTAAACCGGTGGAATGGGTGTTTATCGTTGCCCACTTGGTCTGAGCGCGATTTTTTTCCAACAGTTGCCTTGTGACGATTGGAGTGGTTCGCTTCAATCAGTGCTCCAGACACCCTGATCCACTGAAAACGGGCTGCCCCTTCCCCACGGATGGAGGGGGAATTCACAGGCCCTGGTCACACTATGCCAGCTAGGGGACAGCAAGTGAAGGGCGAGTAAAGTTATGCTTAGAGCGTGTTCATGCATGAAAATCACCTCCCAGTTTTTACCCATGGACTGTTCGTTAAATTCGAAATAACTGATCGCACAGGGTAGCGCAGAGATTAAACACGTGTGGTGCACGACTGCAGCTACCGTCAGAATGGATTTTTACAAACATTTTGCCACGAATGCTTATTTTAAACTGATTTATATGGCGTCGAAACGAGAACTACTGGACACTTATTATTGGTTTCGGTAAACGCTAAGAACGTAACACGCCTTTTGGAGCCTCTCCGACACAGACCTCATCTCTCCGCCCCATTGGTCCAACCGAAATAGTTGGACCAATTTAAAGTTTAATGTCCCATGGGCAGATATATGGGCAACGCACTTAAAGTGGAATTCTGCCCCAACTTTGGGCTAAAAGTGAAATAAATTGCCAAGCAAATTGTTTTCCCAGAAAAATCAACCCCAAACAGTCATTACTTCCTCTATTTCTAGCAAATGGGATTTGTGTAAAATTTTTGGTGTTCAACATAGTAAAGGGCATTTTATAATTAGTTTTTGTAAATTAATTTTCGTTCCTGGAAAAAAAAATTGTCCGGGTTAAAAGTGCTGTTTAATTCAAAGTCAAGAACAATTCCTCACTGACATAGTTGAATGCACAATGTCACCCTGTAATGATAGTTTACATCCTTTTCCTTTGCTGATTTTTGTAATAATGAATGTGGAGATCTCGAGGTAGATTACAGACACTAGGAGATGGAAGGTTATTGAATGGATCATCAAAGAGCACGGAAAAACCCAACTCAATGCATCAGAGCTGCCCTGTACCACCTTTCCTTCATGAAGTACGCATTCCTTTCCAACGATTCTGAAAGAGATGCAGCCAATTGCTTGTGTGTTTACTGTTCTGGTTAAATGGATGTAAAATGTTACAACAACTTGCCCTGCATTCCAAAAATGAGATCTCAAGTACCAGTTTGCATCGTTGTGAATTTTGTTAGGCACAGTCTTTGAAAATGGTACGATTTTTGTTTTTTTTTTTGAAAGGCGCATTTCCTTTATAACACGAAATTACTAAAATTATCTTCCTTTTCTTGAGGTTGCAAGAATTCGTAGTGGCCTGGCAGAAAATACACTACTGATGTACAGATGTGCTGCAACTCCTAGCATGGCCCGGAAGTCGTACCGCCGAACGGAAGTGTAATCGCCAGAGCCTTAAGTACCCGCGTAATCAAGCACAGAGCTAAACAAACCTTCAAAGCATTGTACCATTTCGTTTCACATCTTCACTCGGTGAGTTAATACCCTTGAAATTTGTCGCTCATTAACTAAAACCATCAAGAACATCAATTCTGTACGCTTTACTGATACTGAAAGGAAACATCTCAAGAATTTCATTGTCGTCATGTGCATCAGCGGCACAACGCGTTTATGAGACTATTTCTCCAACCTTTTTACAAGGCTAAAATGGTATTTTTAATGCATATAATCTTCACACAACTCTGAACTGCCGAACACAGAAGTTGTGCATTCGTAAAGTGAATCAGAATGTGACACAATGTCATCAAACACCCACTCTTGATTCCAACAGATCTTGAAGTGGGTCTAGGCCCCTAATTGGTTACTGGAGCGACGTATCACGTCCAACTGTGCTAACTGTCCAAGCACCACCTCACCAATGACTTCAAAATCAACCGATTCTAAAAGTAGGAGGTTGAAAACGAGCTTTGTATAAAACTAATGTTTACTGGTATAAACATAAACAGTAAAAGGGTTTCCTAGGGGTTATTTAAGACTGACTACACCCCTAAACATGTATGAACTGATGGCTTCACCCGTATGGAGGTCTTGTTTATCGGTTCAAAGTTCACGTAGACAAAGAAATGAAAAATCATGTCGTAAACATTATTAATGATTCTTTTGACATGAGTTTCGATTCAAATGGAGCTACGATTGTACACACTCACATTCACACACGCAAACCACACCCAGATGTGCCCTATGTTACCAACGCCGACATTCGGCAACTCGTACCATTGCCATCGTCGTGAAAGTGATTGATACGGGTTCTAATAAGGGTTTAGGTTCAGTCAGCTTGCCCTCCCTCTCGCCTCAGTTCCCAATCCGAGTTATCAAATGTCAGCAGAAGAACTTATGCAGCTCAAATGCTCCTTTAGGATTATGAATAGCTTCAACACGCACTTGTGTGGGGGAAAAGGGTAAACGCTGTTATGGCAACAAACTCATGTCTTTCCACAAGTCTGAAATAGCTACTCCCGTTAAACATCACGCATTGGTTCCCGATATAAATAGCAGCCAATATTGGTACCGTGTCCCCGCAGCTCAAATCACATAAAAGCGCATAAAAATAGCATAGGAAGTCATATGGGGTTCAGAAGAGTTATTTTGTAAAAAAATGTGATTGGACAAGGCGCTTCAGTCTCGAAAACAGGAGCTAACAATGCAAGGAAGCATGAGGGGAAGGAGGAGGAGTAAGCAGAGTGGCGAGCGTTAGGAGATGTACAAAACAACAGTAGCTTTGATTAGGAATCACTCTTGGAGGATTTGGATTTTTTACTTTTGGCTTCGTTCTCCTTTATTTCACTCAGTAGCCAATCTGGCAGACCAGAACTCGATGAAGGCGAGGGGTCACGAGGGTGACGGTCGTCGTCCTTGGCTGCCGGAGCTTCCTCACTTTCAAGCTGGTCAACTTTTTCCTGTCTTCCCTTCACATTCGCTTTGCTTGGAACCTCTTCCATCCACTCAGAATCCCGATCGCTTCCAGTTGGGTGTTCAGGAGGCGGCGTTGGCGGTTGGGGCTCACGAGCGTAGAGCAAGTCAGGACTTCCGGCATGCATCGGATTTGCTGTGTAAATTTCCGCATTCCTTCCATTCGACGAGACATCTTTTCCGTTCGTCCCCTTATCCAGCAGAAAAGCCGCCGGATGATCGTCATTTGTGTAGGCAGATGGTCTACTTCTTACAGCAGCAGCTGCCATCATCGACTTTCGCTTGGCTTCTTTCGTCCTTTGTCGTCGACGGAAAAAGCCACAACAGTAGAGAGAGGCGATCAGACTGAATAGGAGAATGGTGCCTAGAACAACACCCACGATGATTGGCCAAAGGGGGATACGTGCGAGGTACTTGCCCGTGACGCCGCGAAACACAACTGCTTGTGGTAGTTCGTATGCAGGTGGATCGTCGGGAAAGTCCAGACGAGCAGAGGGATAGGATCGAAGGATTTCAGGTGGTTCACCCCACTCCAGCAAGCTCAGTCTACTCACGAACTTGACGTCTGGAAGCTGGTGCTTGAAAAAGGTGGGAGTCCACAACCATCCAGTCAGACTCACGCGCACTGTGTCGGCACGTAGCAACTTGTTCAAGTGACAAATGACTCTAGCACAAATGACCGTGAAATCAAGGTTATTTCGACGGGGGTCGGTGGTTTGTGAGTTGGGAACGGTACATGAGATGGTGGATTGTCGCTGGCCCGACCGCCTAAAGTAAACTTCTACGCTTTTGTCACCGAAAGGATACGTGAAAGTCACTCGACTGGGTGGCGAGGCTTTATCGCCTTCTTCTACTGATCTTCGTCGACGGCTTGTCGGTCGATTGGAGTGTGGAGGTTCTAGAACAAATTTCGACGGATTTCCATCAAATGCATAAAATACACAAGTGGGGAGGCGTTCACAGTGAAGTTAACATGATCAGGATCGACCTCATCAACAACGCACGTCAATTAACAAATTAGAGGTCAAAAAATATGAAAACAGGAAAGCAATATTTTGGTCTTTCGAAAGTAGCGGTACCTGCTAGTGATATTTTTGGCTCAGAAAACCAAATCCCTTTTAGATCGGAGATTGAAGGCTGTCAAAAAACACTGACAAGTGCAGCTCATCGGCTCATTCTGTTTACGACTACAGATTAGGTGAAGTGTAGTTGATACTAGTAAGCCTTTCCAACTTGGGTAGTACAACCTGGATTTTAGGCTTTCGCTACATGATAGCCGACCATTAGTTACATTATATCCCTTGTAGTGGATAAATTAGTAGACCTGGACAAAAGCAAGTGTAAGGATCAGTAAGCCGTTACAAACTTTTCAATGGAAAAGGGACTAATAACTTACAATGACCGTTTGAAGGGGAATAAGAGGAATATATACCTACAAATAATCACTTATAGATAGAATGTACGTCATTAAACGTCACTTTACCACTCGGTCATAGCTTCGTAATGCGCCAAGTGAAGATCACAGGGCCCGGTGACGCCCACACATAGCTGACTAAGACGGCCCACCACGACCTTACATAAACAATAGGGCACAGTTCAAACCACTTTTTTTTAGAAAACAGGGCGGTGATATTCACATATGGCCACTGATTGGACCTACACAGAGAAGCTAAGTTACTCCTAAGTGCTCGTTTAGTGAATGGATGGTCGAAGCTGGGTTATTTAGAGGGTGAAGCACTTTAGACTCAAATTTTGACTGACCATCTAGGCACGAATCGGGTAGCCTCTACCAATGATGCGAGAACAGAGCGTCTTTGTGTATGTGTACGTATTTGAGGCCTAAACAGCTGCCATCGCAAAATATGCAAGACAGTCAGCCGTCTTGTGTGGGACAGGGATAGAAGCACCCCTGATGAATCACGTCATGATGTTGTTTTAAGAAATTTTATGCTCCACCTCTATACACACTCAAGAAGGCCTTGTACCCTAGCATCAATTCCCATTGTCTAAATACTCAGCCATGATACCTGACACTCATTTCGTGATAAATATAATCAAGCGTTAACAGAAGGATTGTAATATTTCTAATTTAACGGATCCTATCTGGATGGCAGTAGGGTTGACGCTAGACAAGAAATACCCAAAGGGAGCAGGCTATCAGCCAACGTTTATAGAACACTGAGAGAGGGATAAACAAACGCATAGGACGCCATGCGTGCTGATAGTCAAACACGGGAGGAATTTTGGCAAATAGGCTGCTTTATGATAGTCATCAGCCGGATGAAAGTATTCCATACTTTCTGCAATATAAGCACAAGAACGTCTGCCGAAATTTCACTCCGAATAAGGGCTAAGATCTCACTGCTTAGAGAGAGATAGGGAAGGTCTAGCATGCTGTGTACAAAAAGGATTTATTCATTTGCTTACCGTCAACTGTAATGGTAAAATCCCTACCTGTAGGTAATGGGAAACGGACCGAGAAGTAGCATTACTAACCGGTTGGGTGAACAATGGCAGATGAATGTATTGTGGGAGGCAGGAGAATAAGACCGAGAAAAGCGCCCTAAGTCTAGACATGTTAGTGGCAGTGGTGGCCAGAGAGTTGGGATTTATCCCCCGTTCGGATGAGTCACACGAACAAGACCAGGCAGCTAAGCTAGGTGGGCGAATGGATTGAGGGTGGGGTGTGGGCGTTGTCCCCCTGTGCGTACGTCCAAAAGCCCAGCAACCAACTCACAGAAATAACAACACCAACCTCTGGCGGACTGATCCCCTTGCATGTGAGATAGTTTCGCAACTGCTGCCTTAGCTACCGAAATAATAGAGCTGGTTCTGTGTGAAATCGTAGTTATGCTAATTCGGCTACAATAAAAGCACCTTTCAATGATAGCAACATGACATAGAGAGTCAGGATACTTCAATTGCAAGCTGTAAAATCAGTTGTGAGGGCTTAAAACCATGTCCTCTCACCCTTTGATGAAATAGCGGGTCTTAAAATAGCAAGGCTAAGACTATCACTTCCACAAAAATTCAAACACCAACCACAATCATGAATTGGGTTTAGGCAATTAAACGATCCCGCAGACAACCAGTAACCTTTCCCAAGGGTTGTTGTTACGATTATGAAGAATCAAATTAAGCTATTACGCCTTAACTCAGGGAGCAGCAATTAAGTGTTGTCAATGGAGGAGATGGGATTTTCTCAGCGATAATTTTGCCTCTGTTTCGTGCAATCTCCCACTTTTAGCACCATAATTCCGATGAAGAGGTCAGAAAAGGTGAGCAAAGTGGATTTTACGGTTCACTTTGATTAGTCGCCAGCAGCAACACGACCGCGGCCGAATATTGGCCCCAATAACGAAGCTTGGTGAGCTAACTTCCACATGCAAGCGTCTATTCAACTGATTGCATCGAAAAGTCAAGATGCATGGACAAGAAATGCGTATTTTTAGAAGCCACCTATAGCCACTCATTCAATATCTACCACTCCATTCCTAAACCATGCAGCAATTTTTTCCAACATTCAAGTTTGACTGCATTAGGGAGTCACCGAAAGGTATTTGGGGAAAAAGAAAACGCCTCTTTGTTTGCGAAGCGGTATGCCAGCCTACCCGCGCTTCACATTTTTTTTTGCCACAGATTAGAGTTTGAGTCTGTGGCTTTTATAAACTTGCAAACCTTGGGATTAAAAGTTGGTCGTGTGAAATTGCTCAATGCTCCAGAGCCTATTTCAATCTACACATTAAAACATTAAATAATTTTAACTACTCTCTATGGCTTGAATAGAAGAGCACCAATAATAAGTAAAGGGAGGAGGAAGACTTGCTTTCAAATCCAGCTTCACGAATTGTAAGGTTGAGAGGGTTGACAAATTCTTCGTCAATCTCGCAGTAACCGACCTCACTTCCATTCGCGGACACCATTTTGGGCAGCGTATTGACCCACTCGTAGTCTGGTGGTGAAAACAAAGACATAAAGACAAGCACACATACTTATGCCTTTAGGGAGCCAATAAAAGCCTCAATTTCGGTTACCCAGGTCTTATTGAAGCCGAACTATTCTGGAAATCATTTTATAAGCTCACTCGCTATAACCCTAATGCAACATATTCGTCAGTTTAATTTGGCAATTATCGATGCAATTAGAGCATTTGACAGGATAAATACATTTCTTCAAGCACAAGGGATTGTCGTCCAACGTCTAGCGCACAAATGACCCAGCACGGTGACCTTTATTGAATCTAGATGAGATGGCGCAGAGCGCGGTCAAAACGGACTTAACTGAGTAAAAAGTGGCAAAAATAATTTATTTTACTAAATTAATAGGTGCGGTCCAATCACAGCTACTCGCTTTAGAACAATCAGTTTAATTCATAATGGCTTACTGCATGAAAGGATGATGGAGTGGATTTAGCAAACTCGACAAGAAAACCCACTTCATTAAATTTATCATGACCAATCATTAAAAATTTGCTTCTTCGTGGCTTTACACTCACACACTATTTACCTAATGAAAAATTGTTACAAAGGTAAGTAACATCGCCAAAAAAACCACACAAACGGCTGCCTTATGGTTTGTGAGTTGGAGAAATGTGTTTCAATCCTGAACACCAACATACAAATTCGGTCAACCGAAAGATGACTTTAATAGCACCATGCCACTAACCCTGGCAGTCTCCAGTGGTACTAAAATAAGTGGATCAGAATAGTAAAAAAAGTTGTGTGGAAATGGGAGAGGAGATGTAACTTGCCAGAGGCGTTGTCGTCCAGGAGTCGAGCCTTATCGGCCAGATAGAGCAGTGTGTCACCCTCATCAGTGCGAATAGGAATATCCAACTGGAAGACTATGTCATGAAGGTCCACTGATCCGAAATTCTCCACCAAAAATATGTGCTCAAGCTGTGGACCCACCTCGTTCCCTAGCACTATCTTGGTGGCAGCTGCAAGGACAAAATACACACAGTTTTCGTTAATAAACACTCTCCTCAGTTTTCTCTCGGAATAAATGTCGTATACCGCAACTGGCACCTAAGTGCTTACTTGCGGTTGAGGGACTCCAACCTATTTAAACACGCCTTTACAGCTCTCAGATCAGTCTCGAGGAGGAATCAGTTCAGCCGCTATCAAGTGGACAGGAACGCAAAATTTGTCACAAGCAATCAACAATCGTTTGACATACCAAACACAACAACATTTTCAGAAGGACCAAAGGCGTGGAATCGAGTCTCCCTCCAACCCGTTTGCTGTAAACATATCAAATGCATCGCAGCCAAATGAACTATGTAAACAATTCCGGAGAGGAACGAGAAAGCTTCTCACCAATCTTGCATGCACAACGAAGGATTTTTTGTGTCAAATACATTCCCACTAAAATGCGCGTTTCTGACTCATTTTTTTACAAATTCTAAGGCGAATGGAACGGGTCAATCTCTCTAATGGATGATCTTAAGGTTCAATTCACGCAAGAAACCGTTCCATGAGACCAGTGATATCAAATGCAAGTCTCAATCTCGGAGCGATATCATGGGTATGAGGAGCTGGTTATGGAAAATGCATTAACCACATTGAGCTCTACGCTGTTTAAAAACTACAATTCTGCTCACTAGGTGTTTTTCACTCTGTACAAAGGGCTAAAAAAATCCTCAGTCATGACCTACCCCATAGCAAAATTTCAATTCAGTTCCGCGGCACTCTGATGGCACAACTAGACGCTCTCCTTAAAATCAACTTAACAAAATGTAATAATAAATACCGCACAGAATTTATACGATTATGAGGTAGCTAATTCTGGGAAATTGTGATCTCTTTCAACAGTACATCAGCACCTCGAAAGTACAAGCATAAACGCCTCCAAGTTATTTCCTTCGAAATTGCATTCCGAGGCAGCGTGATTATTAAATACGCTTTACCATTCGATGTGCTAACAGCACGTAGATGCAATGCCAAATGACAATCCCAATTATTTGGTTCACAGCCTACGCTTACCACCGAGTGCAAGCTACAGACATTCTTAAGCACAGCCCCACACAACAGAATACCCAGATTCTGGAACTTGAATCCATCCATCATTTGCAGTGCAACAAACATTCTAACGGAATTACTTGCTTTGCTAGGGTACCTAAAGGATTGTATTAAGCTTTCTAGATTCTCTCCACTACCCAAAGATCTTCAAAGTGAGTTTGCGGTGGGCCAATAATGTAAAACTCACCGCTGAGATGTGGTGGTTCCTTTCGTGTGTCCACTAGGGCAGGCAGAGCAGCCCCAGGATTGATCCTCAGCTGGGGCTTGTAGACCACATCAAAGATTCCAGTGGCAATATTTGTCTCGCCACTTGGGTCTCCAACAGTGGCAGATACATTGGCCAGAAGTCCTGGGTTCGATAGTCTGCTCCTATCTTCATCCTCTTCCCTGTTCCCCATTCTCGCATCCTCTTCGTAGCGCTTAGGTGCCAGACCAGCCAGAAAAGTGCCCACAGTAACCATTAACTCCTGATCCGGGTAGAGTACCGTTCCACGTCGAGCAGTTATCAATGCGGCTGCTCCGCTGCTTGGTAGACTAACCGACCACCGATCCGTTGACCGATCATTTGAAGCTAGAAATGCACCTGTAGCGGCGTCCCTCAAATGCACACTGTTGATGAGGACGCGCAATCCCGGCTGAGAAGCATTCTTCGGCCAACCGATTGTGCGTAGCAGCACACGCACTCCCTCTGATTTTGTAGGTCCGTTGTTTCGTACCACAAAGATCATGGTCTGATTAGCATCCTCCCGACGTCCAAACTGCACGGGTATGTGGGATTTACCACCACCGTTTATGGAGACCTGCAAATCGGCACTGCACTTAGGATGCGGAGGACAGAGATACGTAGGAGGAGGCATCTTCCAGATGCAATCTGACCAGTCTATCGAAGGCTGGGCGATCTTTGGGCACAATCGAGTGTACTGATTGCACTGAGGATCAGCGAGAATCGAGCGAAAAGCCACATGGAGGGGCACAGTGTCTAAGTCCATGTACCTTGCGTCCTCCTGAGCCAGAAGCTTGGCTTTCAAAGTGACAATTCCATCACTACTAACTGGACCATCGGATATTTCATCTAAGGCGAATCTTGGTTGATTTGGATCCAATTTGGAGGATTCTCTGTTCACAAGGAGTTCCGTCAAAAAATCACTCTGATTTAGATGACCGGTGAGATAATCGTAGCGCTCCAACCAGAGGACATCAGGGTTGATTTGGTGTGAGCGAGTATGGAAGCTAGCGGGCGCAGGAAACGGTTTGTCATTGACAGAGTCAAAGAAATTGATGGTAATCCTGAGTGTCACGAGGTCACCCTTCCGAACAGATGTAGAAGTCACTGGAGGATGAGCTCTGAAAACACACTTGGCTCGAAGGCGGAGCGGCAGAGAGTAGATCATAACGGGTACCTTGGGGTCCAGAGTTGTCACAGCAATTTCCGGTCCACCGTCAGAGTCTACGTCGATGCTTCTACTCAACGATACGCCAAAACCAACAACGTGCGGAGGTGCCTCCAGTATCTGCAATATAAATAACCTCAACACACTAGGCATCTTTTGAACCTCGGTGTTATTCTTCTAGCAATAATGAAACGCATGAACCAGGTTTCATTCCAACTTTATCTCCTAAACTAGTGATAGCGCATACTCTGTTCCTAAGAAAATTCATAACCCCAAACACATTTCCTGATTTCCTTTGTTGTGTTGCGTTGGGCAAAAGTTGAACATGCTAATAGCAAGGTCGCTAGCCCATGACCCACAAATCCCATCTTTTCCAAACCAAAATAGAAAAACGTTCGTGCATGAAGCCATCTGCTTTTGTTTCCTACCCAGTACACGCAAGCAACACCCCAGTGTCCTTTCAGTTTTTTACGAGGTAGAAGTTCTAGAATACCAGTTGTCAAGCCACTCGCACGTAACACTGGGATTGACGTTTCTCCTAACGATTTGGGGCTGACAAACACTTAGATCATGACGTTCTGATGAAAATATGTCTCCCGAAACATTTTGGTGCCGAATGGCAGTCTGTTCGAGACATTGCAAACAACATTAAAAACACATTTGTCCAGGCAAGACGGATAATTTATACCAAAAAAAAAAAAAACTACGCCAAAAATTGACAGCATCTTAAAACTCTTTTGGAGACAGGAAAAGGTTCATTTTACAGGGAATGGGAATAATTTAATTCATCAGGACACCCTCAAAGTTGAAGCACCTTTTACCGTTGGAGAGTCCAAAAAGGTAATGTTCGATAACACCCAAGAAAAAGACAGCGTTTTGATTATTAAACCAGTCTTGAAATGCCAATGTGAATGCCTCTGTCTGAAGGAGAATTGCGAGTCACCGTTTATGAGGTTATAGAGTGTCCTACCCAGACCTCAGCCAGCAAAACAGATGTCATTATTGCCGCCGAAGACTTGCAATGATTACACAGCTATTAGGGATTAGGCTACTAGGGATTTACGGTTTACGACTCCGAGGTATTTAGAAACGGCAGACGATGTTATCAAATCGACATTTATTTACGCACGATGGCACATAAGCCAGTGCCAGACGATTACAGTGAGAAAAAAAGCCGACGGCATTTCTTCTCACAGATGTGATCCAAATTGCTTGCAATCGCCCAGTTAACCCAAACCGAATGAAATTGTTGAGCAGTAATTTTACCTACCTGAAGCGGATCACTTTCGAGTCGGAAATCTGGTAAAACGCGATGGATGTAGACGCGACCGGCGACATTCTCGGCACCGATTGCTGGGGCAGAAATCGCCACTTCGCGAATTCCGTCCCCATCGACGTCACCGATCCGAGCGATGGCGTAGCCGAACATCTCATCAGGTCGGGATCCCTCAAGGGTGAAGTTGTGTACTCCCTCAGTGTTCTTAAACTGTGCGTATACCCGTCCCACGTTCGAGCCCACTTTCTCCACTCCCTCGAATGGGGCACCCGCGAAAACCACCATGCTGGCGCCGGCGAGACTCGTCTCCACCGCAAAACCAAGGCCACCAAAAGTCTCTCCAGTCATTCTTAACTCTTCCGTTTCAAAATCCTCCACCAGACTGCTCACTCGGAAGCCTTGAACACTGGTTGAGGGGGAGCCCACGATGGCCAATGCGTCGCTATGACCGGAGAAATGCGGTGACCAAGCAACTGACGTGCCGAACCCCTCTTCTTTTGACTCAATATCACGTATATGCTGTTGCGCGCCTCTCAAGAGGGCATCCACGGTACGAACTCGACCAGTAGGCTGGGCGAAGGGGAACCCTGTGAGCAGCTGAGCATTCGTACCATCTCCAGAGAGCCGAAGGTCGATGGAGAAACCACCAGCGCAGGGCTGTGTACGGCCAGCGGAGGAGCAGAATTCTACCGGGTTGGCAGACCACCAGGCCTCGTTGGTGCGTTCGAGTACACTGCACCTGCCACCAGGAGACTGGGTGCCTTGGCTGGAGTGCCAGAGAGGATCACAGAAAACAACAACGCCACCGGAAGGCAGTTGCAAGCTCTGGAGGCCTTTGCCTAAAAGTCCAGCGTCGGAATGGTTTGAGTTTGGCGTTCCAGTGTCTAAACCGAGGATCTCACAGGTAGAAATGTCAAATCCACCCGGACTGGTAGGTATTACATCAACCTGACATCCAAACACTGCGCCGAAGTCACTTACAAAGGCGGTTCCAGTGTAGTTCCGTTTGAGAGAAGTCCCAGCGACAATCAGCCAGGACTTGGGAGATTTGGACTCACGAAACATAGTGACGCTGGTCCACTGAAAGCGTGAGGCATCAAGACCGTTGCCACTGGCCTTAGACTGCAACTGGTGAGTGAATTGAGTAAGGAAACGCTCCTGCAGTTCGGGGAAGTTGACCGTTCGGAAGGACTGTCGTTGGTCCTCCAGCGCAGTGGGAATGGGTGGAAACCACCGCAAAGAGGCGGTGAGATGAGTAAGGGTGAAGAGGCACACGATGAGGCTGGGTGGAAGCATCACAACCGATCAACAACAGATGCACATGCACGCCTTCGCCAAGTGACAATGCGGTATGTCGCGCGTCACCTCACTGTCACATTATTTGCGCATTCCCTGCCGCCGACGATGCCATTGGCAGGCGCTTGACCAATCATAGTTTTGTCTTTGTCCGTGGGCCAATGGCAACTCGCATGACTAACCTGCCGTCAAGGCACAGCAAGTAAGCGTGGCTGGAGGAAACAACCGGCATTGTCTAAATTTAGCACTATCAGCTGTTAAGTGTTTGTTCTGGGTACCATAAGAATACTTGCCCTATGTTAGTTCGTAGTGCTTGATTACTTTTGCATTACCATTTGCCTTTGCATGCCTTGTCTCACGGACTCCACTCAGATACAATAATTACTCCAACAGGGTATTAGAACATCCATTCATCTCTGCATTACGGACTGGTTAAAGACAATTATGAGTCTATTTTTCGTAAATGTGGAGTCCGATAACTCTCATCTTATTTTCACTCGACAAGTTTTGATCATTGTTCATATAAAGTCGTGGAGCATTTCGATAAGTAAGGTTTATTTTGCATGACTAATGGTGATATACCCTGTTCACGTTCCTCCATTTGTGAGTCGGCACCGTTGAATGTTCTATTATTCACCCTATTTTAAGGATCCGTTATCATTTTTTTTCATGGAATATGGGAGAATTCCTTAAATCACATGCAGCTTAATCTGAGAACTGGAGTTGCTTCCTAACTAGGCAAAGGCACCTCAATGTGGATCTTAACAATTCCTGATTGGCAGTGAAATCACTTGGTTGGGGTGCAACATTCTATGTGTTTAACACAATTTTAAATCTTGAGATGAATGCTATTTGGCAGCGAACTATTTGCGCTTCAACAGACTTATCTCAAAAGCCTGTTGCTTTGGGAAATTTTCGCCTTGACTCTGATAAGAGACAGAACCTATTTGAAAACCGCTTTGTCTCAAAAGCGAGTTTTGTCGAAAAATCACACAATAAACGATTATTTTAAACCTCACCTAGTCCATTTAGAAAAAATACTATTGTCTTGACTATATTAGCTAATAGGAAATACTAGCTTAATCAGTACTGCATTGTGCACTTGTACCCGAGAGGTGACCACTTGAGCTTCTGTACTTTTACAGTGCACCTTCGATCCCATAACGTACGATAGACGTGCTAAAATAAAACATTTTTCAGATATTTAAATGATTTACTACAACTTTATCCAAATACAGGGCATTAATTCTCCAATCTACAATAGATTCCAATTTAATTAATAAGTAGTTGTTACTTAATTAAAACATAAGTAGAAATTATTTTTTGTGCTGAGCGTGTAGAAACCTAACTAGCCGATGCTTCATGCGGCATCGCATTCGGACTCAACTGACAACCTGTGAAAAAATACTTCGAAATCTTCAGTAAGGATGAATGCCTAAATGCCGGCCTCAGAGCCCATCAAAAAGGCCAGTGATACCAACTGCGCAAAGTTTTACCACAGTCCTTTGAAAAATTGGACCCAGCCATGCTTGAGCGTGAGTTCGCCTTTTACCTTTACTGTGACCAAACCTCACATAAGTAATGAGTGGTATAAATCTGTTTCAACCGCATGAAATTTTAACACTTCGTCAAAATCTTCAATGCAACATACAACAATTAGCTACATTAGATCCGATTAGAGATAGCAAAACCCATCGTAAAATGATATTATCGAGGCCTAATGGTTCTAATGACTACGAGCGTGAACCAAAGAAACAGAAAAGTAGGCGGCTAATGCAGTTCAAAAACAAGTGAAAACCAAACGAAACTAAATTGTGGACTGGTGTGCTTCATTTTTTTACTGGTAGCCAATCCGCACAATGATAAACAAGCCAAAGACGAAAAGCTGCACTGCTCTCATTTATACAAGTACAATCGGAACGATTAAAAATGGCAATAATAACAAGGTTTTGGCGTGGATTAAATTCGAAGAACATTATTTACATCGAAACACAAGGAACATCATCGCCAGAAATGGGTTTCGTCTTGGCAAGTTCCTTCTTAAGTTCTTTTTCATACTGTAGATAAGCCTCCGGTTTCAAGTACTACACAGACCATTAGCGTTATAAACAGAATCAGTACCGTAATGACAAGAGTGTTGCTTGAGTGAGTTTTGGAAAGTAGTGACAAATCCAGCCTAACACCAATCCGCTCGAGATCGGGAATAGTAAAGCGTTTGTAATATCTAAAAGGAGGACGAGCAAGTTGGGTGAAAAAATTGGATACTTCTTGTTTGTTGTCCGAAGAACAATAGTTGTTTTTTCATCCTCAATGGAAAGTTGATATGTATCGATTGGATATGGCAAATTGCGTATCCTCCATTGAAAAGCCCTCTTAGTATCACAACGACAAAATAGAGGCTAAAAAATCGCATAATACAATTAACAAGATACATTGACGTTTGACTCCCTGAAATCCACAGCGTCGACTTCAGACCCCTGTCCGATTTCGTAACTCCACTGACCTTCACCACCCAGCATTGTGGGCACCTTCCACTTACGCTCTACGGCAATAAATTAGTTTAATACAAAGTGAAACACCTGTGATTAATCCTGCCGCATTGTCATACTGTTCAACTAGTTCTTTGCCATCTGGGAAACTATAATGGACCTTTGTGCGACCTGCATATGGAGTAGCTCAATACTATATGCCACATTACAAACTACTAATGAATTATTATGGCCGAATAAAGGTTGTAAACAATAGCGAGTGGTTCAGTATGTAGAATCTTGCACGAAATAAACTATCGAAAGGGTCGCATTAGGTCACAAAAGCCAGAACTTGGTTTTAAATGCAAGGCACAAGAACATGAAAAATGATAATGATAAAGTTATAGTGTTATTAATTAACTGAAACTGTATATATGAGCTCATGCAGCTTAGCACACACCATTGACGCACAAGAACTTAGGAGTGGGTAATATCATGGAACAACTACCATCTTGTACAAGAATAGTCTTCTTTGCCTCTCTAATCGAACTTAACCATGCGGATGTTGCCATAGCGAATGAGCGCAATCGCACCCGACCTTGACCTCGGAAAATGGTATGTGAAACAATTTTTGCGACAACTTTGTTGTTCGACTAAATGCAAAATCTCAATAATATGCTTAACAGATATTTGTAAAAACATTTTTACTGTTTTGTTCCTCTTACATGGACCAGTTATTACTTTTATGCTGTATAGGATGTACTGAATTTTCACAAATCACTTGTTTATCTATTACCGCCTCCGTGCCAAAACCCCACCTAAAATTCACTGTCGATTGGGCAATAGTTCGGCATTTTAGTGCGTATTTAGTTGTGCGTACTCCCTAGCCCATGTAGCCAGCGCCCACTACTTGCGCACCTAGTAACAGGCTCAGCAAAGACCCAGGGGTCACATCACCACTTAGCCCAAGGGTCAGAATTCCCCCAAGGTAGAGAGCTTTTAGCAACTGCAAAGTACCCGCTGACAATACAGGTAGCCACCTCCACCGTCTAAGGTAGTCAACACCTGATCGCCTGGAGTCACGGGATCTTCAGAGAGGGTTCCCAGGATGAACTTGACCCGTGCCATGAGGCAAAATCTTCCTAGGGTAACCGTAGGCCCATCCAAAACCCAAACACTCTGGTATTACCAAGGAGCACACAAGGAGCAGAACTACCAAGCCGCGATGTCGACTTGGTCGGGGTTATTTGCCGGCCTTAACACCAACATTGTTGAAGCAAATGCATGGGGTGTAGAGAGAATGTAATTGAGGCGAACTGGGCATGCAAAAGATGCGAAACAAGAAATAGAAAAAAACGGGGTAACACAAGGGCAATTTCATTCGTGAAAGACGTCACGCTGCTGATGACCCGCGTCGCCATTTCCCGGTGTGAAGTAGGCTGGTTCCTGATCTGTGGAAGGGCTTTCGACTTCCAGAAAAGAGGAAGCAGGTTGGTTCTGAGAGTGGGAATTATCTAAAGCATTACGCTCGGATAGAGCCTTCAACGATAGTTCCAGATCGCGACAGCCGTTGGCAAAGTATGAAAGCGTTGCAGCTTGAAAAGCCTGCAGATGCTTTCGCATCACGCGAGTCTACAGAATACACAATAAACGAGTGTCATTTATTGCCCACATCACAATTTATGTGGTCAACTTTGGCTTCAGCGTGACTGTGCGTGCTTGGTAGGCAAAACATCTATCCCAAACATAAAAGTTGACCACCTCGACACATTTTTGAGCTCTACAATCATGTATTAGGCTTCTTTCCAACGCTCCAGAATGAAAAAAAAAATGCAAATAGATCGATTTACACGACAGAACATTTAAGGCACCGCGAGCTCAATTAAGGCGCCTCCTTCCTACTATGGCCCTTTTTCTTGGCTTAAGGAATTGTTGAAAGTCGTTCTGACAGAAACCACTTTGGGATCCTAAGTATTTTTTTTCTTTCGCAAACATGATTAACCATCCAGAACCATTAACCACTAAATGTCTTTGGCCTAAAAAAAAGCAGGAATCGTTAAAACGAAACTGTTTGTGCCAAAATCCTAGTAAAAACCTGAAAGTAGCGAGACGAGTGTGTTGACATTTGAAACCACTTAAAATGAATAAGGGGAATTAGATAAACGGCAATAATGTTTCCAAGAGGGCATCATAAAAACTGCCAAAACACATCTAACAGTTATGCGAATGCGCTCTCGCATTTTTGATACTTCCCATTGCCCTAACAAACCCTTTCAACCCACCAAATAAATGCAAAACCTTGCAGTCGTCAGATATCAATTGGAAAAATAGCATTAGAGCGATCGTTGCAAAATCCCAGAGGCGATGTTAATGTCAAAAAGCCACCCACCCGATTCTCATGCAGAAGTTTCATCTTCACGTCGGTATCAGCCTTCAGCGCAAGGTAATTTTCCCGACCTGTAGTAAACTTCTGACGTAGCTGTTGGACACTCAGTTCCTGATGGGGAGTGGGCGTGGACGCAGGCGTAGAGGTCGTGCCCGAACTGGCAGGATCGGTGGCAGTGGGAGTGGCCACGTCACCTCCCGTGTTGCCCTGTTGCGTCGTGCTTCTGGTTGCCTTGTTCTCCATGCGCTCAAGGTCGTTGCGGTAGGCGTCGTAGACAAGACGCGCATGCTCCAGCTGCCGAATTGTAGTCAAGGTGTCGGGTACCGTCTTCTTGCAGAATGTGTCCAAGCCGTCGCAAAACAACTCCAGAGCATCTTAAGACCATTGTAGAACGGTAGTTTTAGTCGTTGAGTTAACTACCTCAGCCTTTGCAGTCTCGCGAAATTCAGGATAAATGCAAAGGCATGCGTGTACAATCGTCATGTAGGCGACCAGCAAAACTCCTCACAGAATGATCAAACTTATTACTTCTTTAGGAATGGCATGGGCACCACACCGATGACCGCCTCACTGGTTATATTACTTTAGCTGACTGAATTCGGGAGCGCATGATAGAAGACTTATCTCACTCTCGAATCCTGCGGAGATCGGTAACAAAATGAGACTGGAATCCAAAAAAAAATGGAAGTAGTAAAGAGCTAGTTACATTAAAATACTGAGTTGCAAACATCATAGGAGGATCAGGTCCCTCTACGGCACAAGAAGCTGATAATAACCCAAATAGGCGATTGGACAAAAGGGAGAACAAAGGGAAAATAAAAGTTGCAAAGTTCCGCCCACGAATCAATACTCCCACATACGAAGTGCGCTTGCTGTAAAAAATTGCCTAGCTTCCAATGGAAAACGACAGATGAGGTCCCTGCAGTGAACAAGTGGAGTTATCACTATACATGATATGAAAAACAACAGTCAAGCTCCCACATCCTCCAGCCGTGATGAGAATTCACCTTGCATTGTTCGTCCCTACTTCGCAGTTCGAGTTACTTGTATGATGAGTGAACGCAAGGAGCGACAGAGGCGTAGGCCTTCACAGTCTCCAGCTATTCACCTCACGCATTGTTGAGAAGTTACCTCATGACAGGTGTAACTTATTGTCTTCAGAAATAGCTTGGACGCAATACTGCTCCCATAACCGATCTGGGGACTAGACTTAAATCCTCTGCTGGAAGATATCATAATGGAAAAACCACAAGTTCGGACAGTCGTAATCAGGAGCCCCAAAATTCCACACCCAGATTCCATCAATGCGGGTGTGAGAGAAATGACAGACATGATTAAAGGCGACCGCACACACTTCCATCAAGCGTTGTACTTCTCAAAGGTTAAGAATAGTAAGAACTCACTGGCATAGCTGGTAGTGGAGGCGGCGAGGACGCGTTGGATCTCAGCGTTTTGCATGAACTCGGAATGCAACTCGGGCTGCTGCTGGGCCGCTATGGTGAGCTGCGAGGAGAGCGACTGCTCCAGTCCAGTCATCGCGTTCATCTGACCTATCATCTTTTTCACCGCGGTACTCATCTCCTGATACTTTGCCTGCATCCGCCTTTGCACAACAAAGCAGAAAACAAACTTCAGCACAATTTCTACATCAGCTTTCAGAATCACACAATGAGATTACGGTTTAAACTCACAGCAAAGTAGAATTAGGAGCATCTAAGCTGCCTTGGACCTTTTCACTTCGCACCAAAATTCAATAGATGGATTCAATATCAACGAATTACGGTAAATTTCAAGAGCTGATAACTTCAGTTCAAAGATTATAAAACAATCTCGCATGTTAAACGCATTATTAACTCGAAGTACTAGCTGTTATTTACTTCAATCCTAGAAAAAGCTCAATTACTCTAGGCTCTCAGGTAGGGAACTGGCTTGTCTCCGATGAAGAGTTGATTTAATTTTACCAAGTCAATTTATTCCCACCCTCCTACCACAGCGCAATTCTGCCAAAGTGACACTTCATACTTGCTTCCGTGAAGCTCCATAAACAGTTGGAGTCAGTGTTCATGATAACTTTAACGAAAAGATACGAAGAAAGCTTTGTGTTAAGCTCATGCGCGCAAGGTGAAGGCAACTGTATTTTTTTTTTCAAAAGCCTAGTTGCTGCTCATTTGTTATCACCACTCCCGTCTTTGCGGTTCCTACCTGTCGTCCTGACTTATTCTCTACTTAAAACAAACACATCAGTAGTGTCATTTCTGGATTTTCAATTGCAGCACAACTTGCCCTAGATACTCCTCTTAGCATGATGTATTCATCCAGTTGATTTTATAGCGGCTTCGAAGGAGCATTTCGAGGTTTTGAAACGCATTGTTAACAGTTATTTGTGGTGAGAATGGATTAAGAGAGGCGGAAACGATTACATGTGATTACATCACTCCGTCAGCCTGTATTCAACTGTACCGATTACATTCTGTTGTACATTTGGTCCTACGTTTCACTACTTTGAACTTCTAGGACAAATAGTGAGTTTATTTTCTTTTTGAAAAATGAATATATTACTATCAGAGAAGATATGAGATGTACACGTTTAAGAATGAGAGTGTCACTTTTCGGTGGATCGGCATCTTTAAGCACCCTCAGTTAAGCAAAAGTAACTTTATTTAAACCTGCTGAAAGATGAAGACGGCATCCGTTTTAGCGTTAGAGACTTTCTAGTAAACTACATGAACCACAGCGCCTTGTTCAATTTTGAGAGAGTAAAGCTGAACCCGCGGCGAACCAACTGACCAATCAACTCACTTACCAGTGCCCACAACCTGCTCTTGATCAAGGCGTGACTAGACTGCAGTTGCACAAGCATTAACCTCATGCTATTTGCCATACCCTTTTGCCATTTCTCGCAGACTTTTCTCTGTTTTACTCAATTCTCATGGCTAGTTGTGCATTCACCCACGGTAGTGTTGAGCTAACTTTATCACAGCTCATCAATACGCCAAAGATCTGACAACTAATTTGAAAGGTGATCAGTGTTACAGCAACAAATTACTCAAAGCATCCCGTGTTTTTGAGCTGTTTGATTATAATCCAAGGTTTTGACACGTTTTCAGTCCATTAGTTTCTAAGTGGGGGCTAATATCACTTGCCATGCTGGAAATGAAATTCAAAAGTGAACTGAACCATTCACAGGACCACCGTGGGGGCCTAAAGAGAAATAGCTCTAGTCCTCAACTCCCGCTAATTCGTTTTTAGGTACTACGAGGGCTAAGTAATGCTTCATTTCATTGAACTAAATCGGAAATCGGGAACAGTACAACACCAAATTTGTGAGCTAAATAGAATCCATGTGAATTGAAAGGCACGTGAATAGAAAATTTAACAAATGGGTGGACAGTCGAAATGTGACCAAAAATACACCAAAGATAACTTATCAAAAATCAAACGCAAGTTAGTGCTTTATCCCTTACTGTACACAGATAGTACCTTGGAGTGTATCAAATTACAATGAGAAAAAAACGGGAAGGAGGATCTGGTTCTCGGAAAAAGTTAAAGCTTTTTTAACAAGAGGACCCTGTCATGCGAAGGGTGGATAATCCAAAAATACTGCGCATAAGCCCCAGACTTTGGTTAATTGTGTGGACAATAAATGCGGACATTGGATTTGTGGCCAATCTGATAACAATATTGTGGGCATGCAGACAATAGCCCCACAGTCGCCACTGCCATCCGAAGCAATACGAACTTTTTTTGGGGGCAACTGAAATCACGAAAACATAAATTGCCTCATCTGTTCTGCCAGTGACAGTGGCAGTAAAACCGAGGCGAAACGTTTTTAGCTGCACGCAAAGGCAAAAGACATGATTAACAGTTGGTACCGGAAGTTAGGCGGTTGCCAATCTACTTGCGTGGGCCATAACACTCCAGAAAAACAAAACCCTGTGTCACCAAAACATGAACAATGATTTGCGAGCTTGGAAGTTTGATTGCGGAAGGAAAGTGGCAACGAGTGTAGGAGGTGTGGGGTGAAGAAATCGGGTGGTCATGGAATCTTATTTCTTTTTGTTTTTTAAACTATTTGCGACAGATCACATGAACAACAGATTGGAAATAACTGTGTGCAATTGTGAGAGCTAATGCGAGTAATAGAATCATTAAAGTGCATCGAAACATATATTTAAGAGATGAAGATATAATGGTTGTCATTTTTATGCATGCTAATGCAGACCGGTGACGCCTTGTGTGTGTCTGAAACCTGGTATTGAGCTGACGATACCTGCTTCATGTGTGTTCATGTTCACATTTTTGAAAGACTTTCAAGCCAATAAGTTTTGAGGTAAACTGGGCATAAGAGAAGCAACAAAATCCACACCTTTAGCGTAGTACAACTAAGATCTGAATGCAACAAGCAGATTTCACCTGTACTTTAATTGAGAAGTTGCCTTTGAGAGCTTGACCTGGACTGAGAATAAAGGAACAATTGGCACGATAAAGAAAATATGGAAGTTTGAACTTCGTGACAAACCATTGAATGCCACCCTCTTGCCGTCACAATCCCAACCAGTAGCGCCAAGAAAACAAGGACCGCAGAACAGGAAGCTTTGCTACCGACACGTTGAGTAGAAGAGTGGAGCTGTTTGTTTGTCTATTTTGCCCTTTCGAGTGCTCGTAGACAACTGCATCAACAATTCCCACCGATACAACAAATGATTGGGTATTGGCAAAATACAGAAGAACAGAAATTAGGTGGATTCCAAAAACTATGATCAGACTAACATGGGTTAAATACGCCTTGTCCTAGCATCTGCTACTAGCAATGAACTGCCATTCCTTCAAAACCGTCCCAAAACTAGTCAGAAAGGCGATTCATACACAGGAACTCAACTCACATCAGTGAAATAGATCAGCATCTTAAATGACGGGAAGGGTTTGCAAAAGCATTTCCCTTTTTCCAGCTTTAGCGTGAAAAAATACTCTGGTTAACGTGTTTTCAAAAAGGCTATAACCGAAAGAAAACACTCAAACTCCTCCACTTGCCTATGGGAAACCAAACACAAAGTGGTGTCGTATCGAAAGTCAAAGGCTAGAATTGCCGAAACTCAGCTTATCGTTTCAAGAAAATTGGACCTTCAATTGAAATAGCAACGCCACCTAATGCTCAATCAGGTGGGCTATGGAGAACGGGTTCCTGGCCAAAGCTGATTTATTTGCTATGGGCACTTATTCAAGCCCGGCTTTTCTTTGATAGGACCGTAAATCTATGGAACGTAATAAAGAACATTTTCGAAACTAGTGTAGGAACATTTTTCCCAGTTGTGTGTGTACATGATTAAAACCATAAACACAGCTCCATTTTTATCACTGTGAAGATTTTCAACCAAGTGCTAATCCAAGTACCACCGTTGTGTTGATGGAAACACCAACTGACAACAGAGCCTACGTTAACCCTGACAAGTGGCCAGTCTACTGGACTACATTTTCAGCTAAGATGAAGAGGATACCGATATCACTGGAACACAATTTTCGACCAAAGGAGTTTCGATATTTCACAAAATCGTTTCCAACTGGTAGGATGAAACTCTTAGCAACTCTTGCCTGACAAATAAATCAAACCAATGGAACCATGCTTTTACGCCATTTTGGTGAGGCGATACATAAACTTGATGGAACAGGAGAATCGACGAACCGATTATTCGTGATAGATTGGGCGGACAAATGGTTAGATAGATGGATGAATGGATAGGTGGATAAATGACTTTCTCGTCTGACAAAAGAACTTAAAACACAAAAAGGACTTCACTTCTACGTCAAAATATCGTGATTGCGTTAAGTACACCAAAATTTAGTGAATGTGAGCGAATTTTTGACAGGACATTACAAATACAACAATGAAAAATGGTTACCTAGGCAACGCAAGTCTACTATTCAAAGCTTGGGAAGGTCTGCAAAAAACATGCGCATTAACAGCATACAAGAGAGAAAATTTGAATCGCAAAACAGTTAACAGATTTTATCACTCGGACAATAATCCATTAGCTTATTCCATAATGTGATAACCGAGCTCGTCACGCATGAAAAAGCGAATTGCTCTAGCCAGAATTGTAAGCGTATAAGGAAAAAGGAAATTTAGGAATTGATTCATCCCTCTTCAGGAGGGAAAGTCGAAAAAAGCAGAAAAAGTAGTGCGTCAGACCACTGATCGCACCACAGCAGAAGCAACATTTGGCATCCAATTCAACTGTTATTTTTGTGTGAACAGAAGGAAAAACAGCTCACCCACATTATTTCTGAATGCATGTCTTCGAAAAGTATCACCAACATGAACTTTGGATAAGTAAACTAATCTTGCAAATGGTCCACCTCGCCCTTCAAATGCATAGAAAAATTAACCAAGGTGTGAAGATGCGAAGAAAGGTACAAGGGACTACTTGCTTGATCTCCTCGATTCTAGCCTCGGTTTCGGGATCGCGAGTCGGCGAGGTGGTTCCCAACTTCTCTTCAATCGCCTGTTTTGTGCACTTCATGGCCGTGGAACTCCACGCCTTAAAGTTCTCAATTTTTCCAGGCAAATCCAGAGAGCCATTATTCCCGAAGCTCTTCTGACTCTTTGTAGGCGCATTTACTATAACAAAAGCGTAAGCCTCGAATGCTGCAGTTTCACTTAATGTGTGATGTCAAATTAATGTAGATGCCAGAAAAGTAAACGAAAAAATTCACAAAACAATCTAGCTTAAGACACATATGGGAGTTATCTAGCGGTTTTAAAGCAGTCACATTGAAGCACATTATTTCCTACTGATTTCAAAGTGATCGACTACAAAATCATAAATTCAGCCCAGCAACATAAATCTACCGGCACGCACGCCAAGTTAACCGTATTACATGGATTATTAAACTAGTTCCCTATGGGCAAGTTGATAATGGGCGCAAAATATATACCCAATATAACATAGCAAATCTGAATCGAAATGGGGGTCTCAGCCTGGGAACAAGAAAACAACTGTTAAATGCCAAGCAACGCAACCTAGTTAATATGGTTTTTGTACCAGATTAACAAACCAGACAGGCGCCTTAAAGAATAGTTAAAAGGACAAAACCGACTTCGAGCAAAGTCACCATTTTGTAGGGCTCCGAGTTCTGATAAACTTAATTTGGCTCTTTCTCTGATCGCTACCGTACCTCATCAATCGTAATAGTAATTTTCTACTGTCTAGGAAGTTTTGCTAAAGCGATGAAAAGTAAAAGGACTGCGTGCTCACAGCAAACATTGCCACCGACTTGCGTTGTGGTCTGAGAAATTTGTCTACGAGGCCCAAAGAATGCATTACACCAATAAATCAAAGCACTACAGCATTCAACGTACAAACATAAAGACATTGAGCCGCATTCACCAAGCATCATTGGTATCATGCACATAACTGGCAACAAACGAATATGCGCAATAACAAACATCAAAAAGCATCGTAATCAAGGCAAAACAGCGTACCAACATCACTATTCATCTGTGCATCACTCCGTAGATCTGAGTCTGATGAATCCACTGAGACACCACCGCCAACCGACATTCCGAATGCTGTGAATTTGGGCCAAAGTGCGACCTTGCCATGATAAATCAAAGTATAATGCATTAATAAAAACAGCAAATGAATAAAGCAGGTTATAAGTATTGAAAAATAAAAAATGGAAATTTACTTAGCTTGGCATTAAAAAATTCATCACATAGTCGCCATAGCCCTTGTGGGTTTATAACTCAGGGTCACCTGCGGATAGGCGCAATTGTTGAGCTGGTTGGCGAGTGGGATGAGGTTACAGGACTTGAAGTTTCTCAAGAAAAAACCGCCTATTAATCTGGGAAACGCACGAACCCGTAAGGATTTGGGTACCTAATGTTTTCAGTTATCAATCGTGTGCAGAGCTTCTTGCAAACAGCTGAATCCAGTGAAGCACCCGAGGGTTTTGAAAATCCAGAAGATACCCAGCAATATATTGAATTAGTAGGTTAAAGTGGTATTATTCTTATAATAATTAAATACTTAAACAAATTTGCCCAAGGATATTGGCTGAAATGCCCTGTTTATTATTATCAGGTACCATGAACCCGAACTTCAAGTTTTCGTCAAAACTAAGTGCTTCGTTGGGATAAATACTATACCTTATTCTTCCTTTGACGGCGAGGACCACATTTTTTAAATATGCAAATTTATGACTGATTTCTGTCCACGAACCTCCCGTTACCATGTGCATTATTAATGTTTTAATACTGTCTTTTCAATTGCCCACTTACCAACACTACCAGCAGTTCTTTCGTTGTTGTTGTGTATGCATACATGTGTGTAATAGAGACAAATGCATAGTTACGTATGCACTGAATGTTCTTTTCTCTTTAGAATCTCTTCATTCCCAAAGAGGGCGACGAAAGCAATCCCAGTTTACTTTTGCCCATTGACACTGCTTCAGAAAGTGGTAGTAGTAGTAGTAGTGGTAGTAGCACCACGTCGTCTCCAGACGCCTCCGACGCCGAGGAAACGCCCACTAACAAAAGGTTGCTTGACTCGGAGGAACCGCGACCCTCCAAACGTTCGAAAATTGAGGAGATCGATCGCATTTCTGACGCCGACGATAAGGAGGACACCACCTCGTAAAGCATTTGGCTTTTTTCATCTGTGATCCTTTGCTACACACTCCACCAGATTCACTTTGTAAAAATACCCATTTGATTCGATGTTCGTTTTGGATGGGTTTCCCTTTAACATCGCCTTTGGGTAAATGGCTCAGAACACGTGTGCTAGTTAGATGTATTGGACAACACATAGTCTGACCGTCCATTCCAAGTCAATTACCACTTACCTCTCACTTTTTCTCGCTTATTCGTCACTGTGGTGCCTTGCGCCTACCCCAGTGGCACGTACCGGCTCAAGATTCACATGGTCTACCTTCTTGGGAGCGATTTATGCGGAAGTCGTGTGGAAATGAGGAAGTCGTCTTTGCATAAGTTGCATTGTGAAATCAGCATAGCGAAGACTGGTAAAGGTGGCGATGGCGGAGTATTTGGTGGAATTGTGGTTGGTAGACGCGTATACGGAATGTTAACCGGCACTGATTCTCGCTTTCGCGGCCTGGTGGTGGTGTGTGTATGTGGCGCGGTCCCTCTGACTGCATCGACAACTCCCGATTGTCCCCTGGCTGAGACTGACCTACCAACAAAGAGGCAGAAAAGTAGTGTTGTTTGAATGAAGGGAGTAAGTCGTGATGCTTTACAGCGTCTTGGTGGTGGTCCCACTTCTCGCATCCACGAATATTGCAGTAGGACGCACTCCTCCAGCATGTGAAAGTTGAGAGACTGTATCTTGTTCAGAATAGCTTGCGAAACTGTTGTTGAAACTATTTGTAGACAAGCGTGCTTTAGATCTTGTTTTTTACTAATTCTAGCACTCAGCATTTTTCACCAAAAAGGTAGATGAGGATACCATAGTAATTTAATTTTTCTCTCGTTCCTGTCGGAATTAATAGTCATTACTTGAATCTATGCAGAAGGAAAATTTATAGGGTGCATTACTAAATCAAAAACTATACTTATATGTATTGTGGTTTAATTTAGTGCCATAATACATGCTCCACCACAGAAACTTGGGTAATTTCTTACTATTTTTCTAACCCTCGTGAAGGTGATTGTGAAGGCTCTGTGCCGCCTCATCGACCTCTCCTCCTGGGCCTTACAAAGGCAGCGCGATCTGTGGCATGCAGAACTAAATTCACCCATGAAACTGGTATCTGACCCCGCTTTTATTTCGTGGCGGTGAGATTAATGATTGAATGCTTAAAGGAGAGCATGAGGACAGCCCCGGCAACTGACCACTCAAAAAACGCCCTTTTACTTGATTTTAAATATCGTTGTTCTAACTGCGCTAAGCAGTAATTTGAATGTTGCCCTTTATAAACCTCAAGATTTTTGGCACAGGGCAAGATCGGACTACCTACATTTTAAAAAGAGCTTACTACTGATCAATTGTAAGTAGACTTCATATTCTGCTTACCTTAGAATCATTTTAGCCTCGCTTTATTGGGCCTTCGGTATCAATATTCCCTGCAAATTTCGACCGACGCCATTTCTATCACTAAATAATGCCAAAATGATTCCAACAGAAAGTGAAAATTAAAATGTGAAAATTGGGGGCACGCTGTATGATATCAAAAGGCTAAAATAAATATGGGAACAAAAGTGAAAGCAAGCAAAATACAACTTGAATCGATGAAACGCAATGTAATTCGTTGTTCGCTGGTGCAGTGATAGCAGTCATAGAGTCAGCCGGTTTATAAATTCTCATACAGATTGACAATTTAGCTAAACATTTTAGAAAGAGGTTTGCTTAGCATTGTGTCCTAATACAAATTTTTTATTCCTAGTTGAATAAAATGGTAACTACCAAGAAATGAACTCAAAATTGATGCTAAAAGGAATAGTAATTTAAAATTTACCTCGAAGAGGATACAAAAGAAGGAAAGTCAGGGTGAGTACTAATGGTTTCAAACGCAGGATTTCCTCTGAGCTGTGGATTTTCTGATAAATGATTGATCCTTAAACTTTGAATTGCATTCCTTTCTCAATACCCCTGGAGGCGATGAATATGGACACTTGGAAGTGCGATTCATTCTGATTTGATAATACCAAGACCATCATAATTTTATTCAGCCACATCGAATAAGCTTGTTATTCAGCTAAAAATGGGCATTAGAGTTCCTCCAAATTCTTACGCATTTTTGGAGCTTTGATACAGTCCAGCACCTGTACACATTGAAGAGGAGTTGTTTTTATTTTACTGCATCACGACTTACTCCCTTCATTCAAACAACACTACTTTTCTGCCTCTTTGTTGGTAGGTCAGTCTCAGCCAGGGGACAATCGGGAGTTGTCGATGCAGTCAGAGGGACCGCGCCACATACACACACCACCACCAGGCCGCGAAAGCGAGAATCAGTGCCGGTTAACATTCCGTATACGCGTCTACCAACCACAATTCCACCAAATACTCCGCCATCGCCACCTTTACCAGTCTTCGCTATGCTGATTTCACAATGCAACTTATGCAAAGACGACTTCCTCATTTCCACACGACTTCCGCATAAATCGCTCCCAAGAAGGTAGACCATGTGAATCTTGAGCCGGTACGTGCCACTGGGGTAGGCGCAAGGCACCACAGTGACGAATAAGCGAGAAAAAGTGAGAGGTAATTGGTAATTGACTTGGGGTGGACGATCGGACTAAGTGTTGTCCAATACATCCAAAGGCAAAGTTAAAAATGGGTCCATCCAAACTAGGCGTTGAATCCAATGGGGATTTTCACAAAAACTGTTTAATTGCTCTACGAAGTGATGTGCTTCCTATCGTCCGCGTTTAAAATGCAACTAAGATTCCCAATTTTGGGGCGTTTGGTACAGTATTTTGTCGTTGTCAAAGGTGTCAGAAGGCAATGTGCTATAAGCTAGAATAGCTCTTTTCGCCTGCTTTAGGAACGGAAAGATTTCAAGACAGAATATATTCAAGGTACATACATGCATGCATTAGCATATATTGCACGCACACCCCACAGCATTTACAACAGTGAGATGGTTTTATTTATTGTCATTACGGAATCATTTGCAAATCCCTTTCAGCAACACGGCAAATTGCAAAATTTGCCTAACCTTGATCACTAGGAAAGCTTGTTGACATCATGTTCTTAGCTCTACAGCAATGGCTGGCTAAAAGTGCTATTTTATGATGTTAAATTTAGGGAGAAAGGAATACCGATAATTTGACAAGCTTATTAAGGTCAGTGTAATGTACTTAATTTTATTCGTTAAAGAATTTAAGACTTATCTCTTATTTTGCTCAACCTTCCTTCCTTTTACAGACACCTGTTTGCTCATTTGAAATTGAAATTAAAGCGAAATGACCATCTGCCAGTGAATTGTGCTTTCTCGTGCCATAGCAACTGAAACAGAGGGAGGAGATGCGTGGTGGCGCCTTTTCAGTTAAGAGATTGAATGGCAATCACCAGGGTGTGCTCCCTTTCCCCCAGCCTAAATGAATGTAGGAGGGGAGGAGGAGGGGGGATAAACGTGGTATTCACATTAATTTTTTCATTGCATTGTGACATGCCGGATGATCCCACGGTCGACGCATTTCTCACGCTAAAGGAAATTCGGTTCCGTATTTTCTATGTTGAACCATTCCTCAATTTTGCTTATTCAGCATCTTAGAACTGCTAATTAGGTGAAGGCAGTCAGTGGTCAAAATAACCAATCGATCTGATAACTTTTGTTTGTTCTGACCCTCCGTGCTTGCGGGTGTTTATCGGGGTCACGTACCCAATCGCTCTCCACGCGATGACCAATGATCAGAAGTTCCTTTTCCCCCCTTCTCCTTTCCTCCCCCTCCCCTACATTTTCCCACCTTGCAAAACGGATCAAATAAAACTTAAAAAATACAGGGAAAAATTAAAAGTTGCTAAAAAGCTTGTAAAATAATACAACTGTGAGGAAGCTACTTGTCAGGACAAATCCAACTGTAAGGCTCTTTGGACACCTCTTCAATGTAGTTCCAAAAGTAGCTCCATTTTGGAGCACCTAACACTGGCACAAGTCAGTGCTGTTGAGGTGTGGCACCTTAACAATTCATCTGTTGATAGCGATCATCGGATCTATTTTAGCTTCCTACTACTTACTTCAATTGCAGTCTATGGAATAATTATGAGTTCATTTCGAGCCTCTGGCACCATACTGGCAGAAGAAAAGGAGAATTTTGTTTAGCGTTATAAAATGATAATGTGATTTCCCCTTTCGTTCCATTGCTCCGCATAACTTGTAAAGTAGAGCCAAACTCTAATCATAGATGATTGTTGAAGCAGCGGCACTCATTATGCTAATATTCTTATTTGTGGGGCCCTAAACCTCAAACCGACTCTTTGTGCTTGTAAAAATGGATAAAACCATTTATTGTTTAGCAGCAACAAAACCACCAAGGCTTAGCTGTTTTAAAAAAAAATTAGGCGAAACAATGACTCTGTATAATTTGGAATTACTTTAAATGGACAGGGGCAGGTGGGAAACTAATGAAGCTTATATAGACGAAAGCGCCTTTTAAATAGTTCCAAGAGATAGGAAACCGCAGAACGAATTTGTAACGTAGAACGATGAGGCTATTAGTTGTAAAAAAATATGGCCAATGACGAAGGTGTTTTTACTTAATCACGATAGGGTCGCCAGATATCAGGTGAGGAAGATTCACAATGTCGTTTCTTCGATTGAATTTCCCCAAAGTGAGTTTTAAGCGAAATAGAGGAGGTAGGAAGGGGAGAAGCGACGGTAACCTTGGACGAAGAGAGAGAAGAGAAACAGTCGAGTCCACTGTCGGCGCTATCCCCCTTCATTCCAGGTGTTTTGGGTGGGAGCTTTTGCTGCGGGTAGGACGGGGACGCTACCAGTGGCGTGGAAGTTGTCAATGCTTGGTGCCTTCCATCAGGCGTAAAAGTCGAGGTGCAAGGTGGTACGTTCTCCTTCTCTATCTTCACAATCGCCTCATGCACCTTCTCCTTGGACTTGAAGGCTGTGCCATGCCGCTGACCTTCCCGCTGCTCTAACTTCTTTACCGAGGCAAGCTCCAAGCAGCGCATTTTTGCTTGCAATTCAGGCTCGCTCTTCACAAACTTTGATAAGCCTTGAAGCACACTTACACACTGGTTCAGTAGGTCCATGATCTCCGTCCTTTGATACAGCTGCGGTTGGGGCTCCAGTGCGATCGACTAATAAAAATCAAGTCTAATTTTCAGCCAAAAGGGAAGCCTTTTTAAACATAAACTATTTGTATTTCGAATTAGTTCACTTTTAACTTAAATAACCGACCCATAGGGATAGTGGCTGTGATGCATAAGTTCATAAATCACAGATCCAACGCTATCTAGCTAGCCAGCTACTGTTTTTTTTCATAATGATGCCTTGAAGACAAACGGCTTAATCCTGATCTCAACTTTGAGTTAGTTCCTTCATGAGAAGAAGACCTGATGTCTACATAACAGCTGACGGATCTCAGCTACTTCTGGCCAGAAACAGTACCACTCGTTTAAATGAATGGTATGAAACAGGATAGGTATAGGAGAGCGAAGACACAACTGACCTTTTCATTGACGAAAGAGACAGCAAGACTGTGGAGGGCGGAGAGTTTTTTGGAAATGCAAGCCCGGCGTCGACGCTCTATGTTCCGTTTGTTGACCTAAAAATACTAGGTGGAGTTAGTCAAAATGCCACATCGGCTGTCCGTAAAAAGTGCCGAAACGTTGGGAAGTAGAGGATAAGAGAAAAGATGGCATTTGCCTTTTGAAAAATTTCCTTTTCCGTATCTTTCTCGTCATTTTACTTACATAAATGCAGCAATTAACCCAAGCACACCAACACTTAACGTGCGACTTGTTCCGCCATATATTGCTCGCATACATTTAAGGCTTTATCTTGGAAGTAGTGTTTCATTACAATTCCTATTTTTAATAGCTCTCTAAAGTGCACAGCTATCGATTTAGTTGTCGCATTATTTCCTCCACCTAAAATGAGCCAAATGAGGAGCACTTACTCTTCGTCGCATTTCCTGATCATCTTTAGATGGCATTTCTTGCTTAACCTTTAGGGAAGATAAAACTATGGTGCTGATTTCAGGATGTGGACCGGAAACTGATTGAAGTGTGAATGGTTGCAGCTTGTTAGATAAGTCCACTATGGTTGGTTCCACTGGCGTGATGCAGGTGGGTTCATTGGATTGTTGGTGCTGGTCTTGGTGCTGTGGCTGCATCATCAGATTCGATGGAGGGTAGTGAGTTGGACGGTTAAGGCTTATTTTACAAAGTGACACTATTTGTGTTTTCACGGAGGGGTGTAGCAACAACATCCACCCACTGCCGGCGCAAGCGCAACCAATGAGCTTTGAGCATCCACTTACCGTAGCCAATCAAAATCGTGGGTCCGCATGCATTGGCCAGTTCCACTCTGTCCCGCTGCGGCTACAACACCGCCCCGACTTTACATGAATAATGGTTATTCCCGTAGGACTTATGTCAAGAATATGCAAACATGAATTCGAAACGATAATTATGAAGTTTAACGGGTATATTATAATGCAGTGATTTAAGCCTAGATCAATTCTGGCACCTTTTTTATAATTTATAACAAGGATATTCAATAAAGAGATTGAGCAAATATGAAAAATGAAAATAATTTTAGGTGATTTAACAGTATTTTAAAGCTGCATTGTACCGCCATTGAAGGCTTTTATCTTGTTAAGAATAAGCCGTTATATTTTTTAGTAACTTGACTTCTACAGCAATGTTTAAGCAGAATAGGAAACATACTTACATACTCAATTTACCACACTTTACTAATACGAAAACTTTTGATCTAAACACTTTGCTTTATTTGTCAGATCGAGCGCATTCAGAACTCCCCCAGCTCTTCATCGACTTGTTGTAACTCTTGCAGATATGGAAAAAGAAAGTTAAGCATGGTGATTCAAATTGTTTGATCAAGTATATCATAAAGATTATTACCGAGGTCTAGTTTCCCTAACTACATTTATCTGTATTATCTGCTTCGAAAACTTCGCTTTCGTTTTCGAAAGCAATTGAACAGATAATTGATGCAGTGCAAATAAAAGACGCTACTGTTAGTGATTTGCAATCCAGTAGCACAAATGAAAATGCCACTTAAGTGCATGTTCGGAGAAAATTAGTCTCTAAACGGTGCTATACACACTTCAAAGTTGGGTCCTCAGCAAAGAAGGCTGGTGGTTGTGAGTAGTGTTAAGGAGAATTAGATTGATGTACAATTACTCGAGAATATGTTGCTGGATGACTTCATTGGAAGCGCTAGTTTTTATGAAATGTTAAACAACTGCCATGTTGTCATACTCAAAATCACTACTATCATCACCAATAGTGGAGAGAATTGGAAATCCTGCATTCAAATTCACACCTATTTAAAATACGTGGATTAGATAGAGAGGGAAATAGGAAGGGACATGAACTACTATTGCCTGGATTGGAGATGAAGGATAAATGTGATAAATTTGAGCTTTCGTATGTCGCATTCATTCATTTCTGTCCACGCCTAATTATACTGTCACAATGCACACAGCAACTCCGATGCCTCTCACTTTGCTGATTGCAATGTAACAAAATAGCTTCCATTTCTAAGCAAAAGTGTTATGAAAAGATACAAACGGAAGAAACAGAGGCTTCTGACATTCTGTTCCTTTAATATGTGCATAATACCATTACTGTGACATTGCATTATTTGAAGTTGATACCCATTTTGAAAAAATGCCTATTAAATTAACCTCAATTTCAAAGTAAAAACCATGTAAAGTGGTTATCTTGAACCACCCGCTATCTTGTTTGATTTTAGGGCTTCTTCAAGCTTTGCATCTTGTATACTTGGCAATATATGATGATGAATTTCGCCGAAATCAACCAATCAAACATGAGGCGAGGGGAACGCGAGTGATGTGAGACTCACCTGCGCAACACCTTCACAATAGGTCACGTAAAGCCACCTGGATGGCGAAGTAGCTTGCTTAGCACCTGTGTACTTGTTTAGAATTCGCTCATGAGAGGGGTACAGATGATTTGTCAGTTGTGTTCCCCTCTTTCCTCCTCTCCCCAATTTTTTACTCGTTTTAACATGCCGCAATGACTCAGCAATGATCGAGTTCGGTCACTCATCTTAAGTTCCTTTTAGTTGTTAAAACAGTGAAAAGTTTAGTGCATTTGATCTTTTTAGAAGAGGGCATCCGACAGCAAACCTCAAAATCCGAAAGGCTGCTAAGTTGTTTATAAGTCCTACGCAGTTATAAATACATACCGTGGCGGCTAATGAGAGTCGAAGATGCTCCTATCATAGCATCGTTAGTAATAAGTGAGATGTTTTTTCTCTTAGGAGGATGAAAGGTAGATTATAGGAGGAATTTAAAAATCCTATTCTTTGTGATCACACGAGATGACCACTAAGGCTCTGAATGTGTGAGATATGGACCTCGCAGACGCTGTGACAGAGAGAGACGATGATGCTATTCATAACACCTACCTAACGACCGATTAGCGCCCTTGTCTTCATAATGCAAGGCTTAGTGTTAAACGAATCAAAGTTAGTTTTTTTGGCCCACATTAATGGGAAAAGTCATTAGGAATCAATCATTAATCTAGAAGGCGTTGAAAATGCTCCAGGTAAAAAAGGTCAAAGGAATCACTTTTTTCGTAATTACCTATGCCTTTTCAGCCGTTCACACGATTGGCGACCTAAGCAATTGTGCTACAATTGGAGTAGCACAAACCCTTCCGAAGGAAGCACGGCCAACAATTCACAAAGGATTTTGACATTCATGACCATCTTTGTCCACTTTTCCATTAACCGATGTAACAGCTGATTAGTTGTCAAATAGCATACAACCCACACACACGAAGTTACTAATATTACTATTTATGAGCACAAACTGGAATAGGTAAATGCCACTTGACAACCGGATGCTCACATCCATTAGGATGAACGAGGGTGATGCCACGTAAATTGGGACTCTAGTATGAATGCAAATGTTCACCGTAGGTATCAAGTAGGTTTTACTTTATGCAGCCTGCCCTCATTTTACCTTCCTCCTCGTCGCATAAATCTGTCTTCCCATCCAATTATATCACTGCGACTGGCGAGGGAAGGATGCCCTCCATTCAATTTATCTTCACACATCGCACGCACGTGTGAAATGAAACAAAGCTAATAGTCTTTCCATCGTCCGCCTGTTGCCGTTTTACCTACCTCTCACGCCGCACAGCAACCGACTCAAAGGCAGTGCAAATGAAAGTAGACGTGTCATTAACTCTTATCTCATGGTCCTTTATCAGTAAATTAATTGAACGACAGTCGCTGGGCCAAAAACCTCCCCTACATTCGCAGTCGATTTAAATGGAGGCGTGAGTGGCACAGTCATCGCCAGATACCTCACATTTGTCCTTTTGCATTGGCTTGGAAAATTCGATTTGACAGCACCGCTGCTCCATTATGCTCCGTGAATCATCCTCACAGAGAAGTATACTGTGCATTGTAGGACTAAAGGTCATTTCTACCGACATGACAGGCGAGACAAAAGATTTTATTGGCGATTAAAAAGTTATAAACATTTAAGGAACACTATAGTACCAACGTATCATAAGAAATATCGATTTGTTATCACCTCGTGTAACCGACAAACCAAAATGAAGTTAATATAATTTCACTACTCTGGCACCACATTCGTCCTAATTTTCAATCCTGGGAAGTAATGTTGCCCTGACATGGGCCTTTGAGCTTATTGGGAGTTTGGGGTCATTGTAGTATAACTTAACCATCAACAACTCAAAAGATTATATTGGCAAATCTTAAAATCCCCGTCATTTTAACAGTTCAAGTGATATTTACAAGCATGATCAAGTTGTCCAAAATAGTGATTTGCCGGTAAATCTGCGCTCGCGAGTGATTCTTTGCAATCACATTCACTGGTGTGAAATGTACGAAAGTTCAGTTCTCGAGCTTATCAAACCACCATGCGGCTATCGCAATTGGCCACTTTTGCAATCAAAATTGCCAAAAAAGGTATTCGTTTTGATCTATTCCATCGGTCCTTCTCAAAAAAATGTGTTAAAAGTCATTATTCTGACTATCTTCAACAGCAATGAGCATCTGGAAAACGACCATTTTCAAGAAGTTTAGGAATTAATGCAATACAACTGAAATGAAAAGTGGAAACTACCTTTGAGCATAATGCCTTCCCAACCACCTTAGATAAAAAAGTTTTCTCACCTTACTTTTTAAAATTCCTACGAAAATTTCCTTGCATCAGCAGAAGGATTAGCTTCTAATTGGTGCAAAAACCCGAAAGTGCGTCATTGTTGCAAATATCCTCGAGCATATTTAGCAAAGTGTGATACGATTTCCAAGAAGAAAAGTAGGCTGGTGAAAGGGCTTCACATTGAAAAAACTGAACGACTGCTTGATGGAAGGCAACTCATCGCATCATAAAAGATTTAGTAGTGCGAACTGTCGGTAAGACCTGAATTTTCTAAAGTTTCTGACTTTTCTGCTTTCCCTCTACCGAGAGCAATGCCAGTCAAAATGCAGCCTTAAATAATAACAAATCTAAGATAAATTGGTAGTCACACGAGTAGACTGACTTCCGTCTACATCACGGGAAGATAAATCCAAAGTGCTCACTAGATGCAGAATTCGCTTTACCCATTACCCTATTAGTTCCAACTATTAACATTCGTAAAAGCGAAAAAAATTGTTGGAATCACTAAAGCTTCATCTGATGATGATGTCCTTGCGATGCAGGGAAACCACCTTCCAAAGACGGTAGAACCATGTATGCTGTCATTGTGACGATACTCTGAGCCTTTCTCTCACCTCAAAACAACAAAATTGGGTTTCAAATTTAAAAGCAAATCATCGATAGTGTGTTTGTAACTTTATTAAACAACATGACAAGGTCTCTTGACGTGAATGGTCTACGACACAGGAGAATGGAACTGTCGTCAAATGATAAGAGCGCAATCACAAAGCCCTGTAATGTCATCCACATTAACTCATTTCAACTAGGCCTCTGAAACCACATCATTGTACATGCATTAACATAACCAAAGCGTCCGTCTGGTTGTATAAGTTGTGATGGAGCAATATACGAAAATTTATTTCTAAGATTTTAGAAAAACTCTTTTGCGTAGCAATGGCCTAGGAAATTAATTCCTAGTTTAGCATTTGTGATAGTTCACTTTGTCACGAAAATCATGGTTAGATGCAGGCAAAAAATACTCTTATGTGTACAGATTGATAGGCTTAAAATTAATAAATACAAAAGACAAAATGAGGAAATAAAGGCCTCATGAATTGACACTCCATTCGATGGCCCACCATGTGAAGGATGGTGTGCAAACCACCTCTAAAGGCAGCTAAGTAAAACGTGTTGTGCAATTTCACATCCTGCCACCTGGCCATCTATCCAATCTCTCAACTCAGCTTTGATTCTTTCCCAAAGTCCATCTCATTTGTCAGAGTCACTGTAGCTTCATTTTACTACCTGATGCTAACTAATGCACATCGATGCTGTACCCAGATCCTTAAGGCCAATCAGGAGTTATGTTTCAATTCTTTTGTATTTGAGTTGGCTTTTCTACCAGTCCAGTCAACCATTTAAAATCCATTTAAACGACAAAAATTACGACCACTCCTTTAAAGCCTTTTGTGTATCCATTTGCACAATGAGATATCATTTTACCCAAGTGACTTTATGGGCTGTCAACATGTCCAACTGCCTCCCCTTAATCATCTGCCGAATCTGCGTGCATACGTTGTTGAGGTCACACAGGATGCGCAATGGGTCTGTGCCACCTGCTAGTCTCGCATCAGGTGTCGACTGGTGATCACTCACCTCCTTCCCCACATTCTCCTTTTTCACACGTTCAGTTACACTAAACAGCGCGTCAATAGACCGAATGCGATAATCGAAATTGATTTGGAGGATATTTGCATTTCGAATTTCAAGTACCATGCCTAACTTGAAAGCGATGAATTCCTAATCCCTCCGCAGTCTGACTGCTCACAGTTGTGGTGCTTGTCTTAAACTTATTAAGACACAGATATTTCCTTGCTGACTGATTATGTTCTACAGTTGGTAAGGCTTGACTACACCGCTCAGTTAATTAGAATGGGGCTACACACATGGGGATCGCAAACGCATATGACTCATCCAATAAGAGATTATTCGTTCTGTTTCGACTAGCCCGTTTTACTTCAAAATGACTGACAAGCAACTTAAGCATATGGTCCTGTCTCAAAGTATCACACAAAAGAGTAAAAATAATTTTCCACGTCGGTTGTTTACACAAGCAAAATTTAGAATAACAAGGCTAAGAATTGTTGTTACACCACGTTATAATAGATACTTATATTATTTACATCCTAAAACAGAAATGCCACAAAAAGGGATTGATCGTATGGCACTATATGAAAGAAATTAAAGAATGTCAAAGAGTAAACTTTGCGTCTCCATGATCCACAGTTATAAGCAGTGAAGATAAGGCCTCCATATCTCCTTGCTTTTCTTTGGTTGCACAGAACAGTCGATGGGACCAATGCTAATGTTTTCGACGGAGGATGATTGCATAATAGAGGTCGATGTTGACACACGTAACTCTTGGACACCACTGTCACAAGAGGTGGCTTGAGAAGGTGGAACATAAAATGTTGAACCAGAGGAAGGAGCAATAGCAGAGGTGGAGGCAGAGGAAGGATTCGGAAAGGGATCGGGATTCTGGCAGACAGTAGTTGTTGCTTTGTTAACATCGTTGTGAATTGCCTGCAGTCGTGCCTTCACTTCTGGATTCTCCTCAAGCAGGTTACGCAAGCCACTCAACACTTCGTAACAGAAGTTCAGCATCTCTGCCCTCTCCATACGAACACGGCCTCTCGCCTGCAACGCAGACACAATTATTTAGTTTAGCTGCCTTTTCGCTGCACTGCGCTGCATTCGTGAAAGCCACACTGCTACGTTATCGGCTAATGCTTATCGACTTGGTAACAGAGCCATCAACGCAGCCTTCTAGAATAGCCTACTTTCGCAGGACAGCTGCATCCTTGTCATTAAAAATCAGAAAATTGATGGGAAACTTACGTCTTGTCCAACCATAGAGAGGGCGAGGTCATGTAGCCTCGCAATTTTGTCCGAAATTCGTGCTCTCCTTGTGCGTTCTGCATTCTGCTTCTTTACCTGATGCAAAGAAGATACACTTTAAAGTGCGTATTTGTTTAAAAAGTCAAAAAATTGTAAAAACTATGGGAGTTGGTTTGTTTACCCTCCTTAACTCGGCGACCTGCTGCGGATTTAGTTGTGAGCGGTATCTAAGCCTCCGTTGAATTCCATGCGACTTTGGCGAGTAGTCGAACATGTCGTTCATCGTAAAGATGGGAATGTAGACGCGTGCTCCTGAAGCTGCTATCTTTAGATGTCAGCAAACCAGACAACGCACCTATTTGTCAGTTTTGCAGCTACGCGTGTTAGTCCCACGCACCGTCCATTCAATCAGATCACGCGTACATGACTTGTCGATTGGCTAAAGTCTTAACCACTAGAAAAACGACCTGGCACGCGTGTGAATTGGTGGAACCAATCAGAGTACTAGTCGGTCCGCACGTGTATTTGCACGAAAGCGTGACTTCACTAGGGGTGCTGCCGTTTCATTGCAAACAAAATTACTATTCACTACTAATAAAGAATTCATTTTCATTGCACTTGCCACTCTCAGGCATCCATAATTATTTCTTCCCTTCGCAGATTTAGCACATATGTAGAATAAACTTCAATAAAGTAAAAAATGATTCATTACAGGTAGGCCATTGTGTGATGCTGCTTTGATTTTATTCAAGTACTAGACAGGCTTAGCTGCGCATTAAACAGTTTTGTGTTGGCGAAGACCTTTAGAGCTTTCCAAATAAGTAGATTACTCCTTTTTGTCGTCTACGACACACGGATGTACCATTCATTGCAAATCCCACTAGCATTTGCAAAATAAATCATATCAATTGATAAGCACATGCCACTCCTCTAATCAAAGCTATGCTTTTTAAAGTCGTCATCTTTTAATTTCGTGTACTTAATGATGTTTTGAATTTTTGTGCCCTCTCAATGTCCTCATGTAAACGATCCAATTCTTATGGAGGTTGTTTTAACTGTTCCGTCTAGAATGAAAAGCTTGTGAAGTTAGTGAGAGACTGACCCTATCTGTTAAATAATTACCCATCCACTAAATCAATCAATCGTTCACCCAAGGTGTTAATGCTTTCTGTTACTTTTGCACGCAACTTAATCACAGCTAAAAGGAGTCAAAACTCTAACGCCACGGCCGACGCATGCCTGGGTGTAAAAGGGCGGCAAAGTCGACTTTCTACCATATGTTGAGTGCTACTTATACATTTCATGTTTTATCTAGCCTCGCAATCGTAGAAAAAAACACAAACAAGGTCTATGAGCCACCTAACGGTTCGTCAGTAAATTCTGGGCAGAGTGGTGCCGTACTTCATGTTCTTAAAACCTTGAGTCACATTTAACTGAATAGAGGATACAAAGTAGCTAGTTGCGGTAAGCGGTAGCTGAATGGATCTCCATTTCTTTGCTATAGGACTAAACAAACATTTCTCGCTCAAAATTATTTATTCGTTTGTCGTTCACAACTTCGAGGGGACCAAGAGCAACTAAAGGGCATGCTTGGCAAACTTGATCAAGTTAATCCAATACCGTACACAGGTTACTTGCAAAAATGCTCGTCAAATAGTTACAAGAATGCTAGAGTATCCAGAATATCACTTGGAGTATTTATACATAAGGATATTATTGCCATCGATTAAATTATACGCTTTAATGGAGTCTGTACAATTTGTGATGTGTGAGTAGCTACACCGGTCGAGTCATAAGTCAGGCCAAATCTACCCCTATCTGAGCCCTGGTCGCAAAAACCCCTTCCCCCCTTCCATACCCGTCAGTCCTATCCATATGCTCCTTTTGAGTCACCTTCTTCACACTCGCAGATGTGAAATGCAAGGAACTGAGATAAAATGACATGAATTGACTCAAGGCAGGGTGCAAGCGTAGGAAGTTGTAAACCCAATGCACTTAATCTGTTCTTCTGTGGCGTCTCATGAGGGACAAGAACACCGACTTGCGGTTTACACAGCGCATCTTACCCTCTGCTTCATAAGGCAGTGTTTGTGAGCTCATAGTACTAGATACCCTGCCATGACGTCTTATCGGATATAGGAGAGTGAGCGCCATTTGATAAATTCCAATTCACTTCTGCACTCAGTTTGAGAAAATATGCTTATTTTCCATTTGATTGTGCACCTCTCAGATGCCTCAGTTGCGTTGAAAAGCGCTATAGGATGAGCAAACTTTACTAATGGGTGAACGGTAATTGATGGTGACACACATATCCTTTGGGGGTAAAAAAATGACGGATGTGTCTAATCTTCTTCCAACTTTTGAATTTACTCCAAATAGCTGTGGAATTAGTCGATTCTACCTTAAATGAAATCACCTCATTGCAGTGTCACTTTCTTACAGCAAATTAATTCGATTGTTGGGCCTCTGCAAATGGTATGCTTAGGGTCAAGCTATCTTAGCATTTGGTCCGACATTCTCTAAGCGATGTAAAGATCAACAGTTGCAAAAGCTTTTAACTAAAAGGACCAATGTCGACTAAATCAATTAATTTAAACAAATGGAGATTTTATTCTCATTATCTGCTTGACGTCATTGAGTGGTGCGCCTTTGCTGCATTTGAAGGTTGATGAAGTAGGATTCGCCTCTCCCATCCCTTCCCCTATTTCACTTGTCCCATATGTCATGCATCCGCAACTCCCTGAAATCTTCGCCTTGTGGTAATATCGGTTTTACCGAATTTCTCTCATAATTTTATTATGATTGTTTAATTTTCAGAGAAATTTTCCCTTCATTTGAATCCAATCAGGGGGTATTCCTTACATGATTTATGATGCGTGGTACGTTTTTGCACTAGCGGCAAATTTTGACAAAAAAGCTAATAACATTAATGTGGCTTTAGGGTCGAAAATTTTATTCCTACAGCGCTCAAGGTTGTAGTAACGACCATCAGTGTCAAGCCTTGGTAGACGCTAATTTCGCCCACTTAAACACACCCAATTTCCCTGCATCTCCTACTGCGCCTTTTGTTTGGAAAATATAATTCTTTGTGGTGCTGTCATACAATTGAATGGCTGGAAACAAGAGGAAATCTATTGGCGTTGTCCCATACCTGGTTAAGTTCCGGCTAATTGATTTTTCTTCGGATTGGTGTCACTGATGGAATTGCTTTCGCCATTTTTGAAACACTTTGTTAGTAGGTGACACTTGAGTTGCCAAATCTGATCACTGACAGAGGAAAAATTCAACTGCTTATGCGTGCTGTGCAGGCAGTAGTGGTGGCAGTGGTTGAGGCCTGGAGGAGCATGCAGAGAGGAAACTAGGTAAAGTTTTGATAGCGAATTTGCACTCCCTATGACTGATGGGTCCAAGAGTCTACGTCACCCTACTCACCCTTGTCTCCCTTTCTCTTCTCTCCCCGAAGTCATGGCTATGAGCGCGTGTGGGGGTATGGGCTGATTTGGTTAGGTACTGAGGTCATGCAGGTGGACAGGCCAATGGGCAGACGGTCAGTCAAACCAAGCACAGTTGATGTGTTTTTGCTGTGAGAAGGAGTGGTGATGATTGCGATTAAGTTCACGGTGATTTATTCAGTCTCATGCTCTGGCAAGTCAAGTACTACTAGTCCTAAATTTTCCACTTCTCTCCCATTGATGAATACCGCAACACCCAATTTTCACCTGCTTAAAATTACAGAATTTCTAGCTATCACTTCGTACCTTAAGGGATATGCTGCAGTGTAGAGAAGCTCTTTATCCTAAAATATTAAAAAAATTGAATTTAAACATTACTTAAGCAGAGGATCTATATGGGAAACGTCTTCGATGGGTCTGACATCTTTTCAAATAGAGTTTCAATAGATCCTTAATGATCTCCATATTTCTTTCAGCAATGTGTACAACAAATGTGTAAAATTAGCAATGTTGAAGTTGTTCTAACTCTTTACTTTACAACTTGGCACGAAATACTGAAGACGGTATCATTCTGGTGTGTACGTTTGAGAAGGTGAGATTCGATGGAATAAAATGGCAGCTGATTTGTCCTTTCCAACAAATTTTCTGAGTTAACCACGTTTTCCGAAGAAACGAAGTGAAGCACGTTCTTCAGTAATTTACTTTTAGGGGAGATCAAGCTAGCTGTAAAACAGTTTTTGAAAAAGATTTTTTGATATGCATGCTTCTCAATTAGTCAATTTGAGTCTAAGCACTGATATCTTGCGACTGACTTGAGGATATACAGATGCAACCCCACGCGATTTCTCAAAGTAGAGCATAATTGAGAAAAGTCAAAATCGTCTTCAAACGCACTAGTTGATACACCTGCCAGATCGCTCGAGCTCCAACCATATTAACCCATCGATGTCGAACAGATGAATCGAAGGACGAAGAGCTTAAACAGGAGAAAGCGATCGAGTCAGGCGAAGTCATTGGTCCACCAACGTTTTCTTTGCTTTTGTACACAGGGAGTCTAACAGAAATTAACACCTTCTCTGCCTTAGGCAAAGAACCAGAAAGCGAAAGGTCTGGATAAGATTTCGTTGCCTTCCTCTTCATGCTAGGAAGAGAAGCAACCTACTAATTTATTTACCTAACACTTTGAACTCCCACTAATAGGCAAAGTCAATGAGTTAGTAAAATAGTTATGTGCAATTTCATGGCGTTATTTGGTCTAAGTGAAACGAATGATTATTTGCATTGCAGAAATAATTCCGTGTTTTCAAGGAGAAGGCGGCGACATTGAGCTCCTCAATATTGAATTGGCATTCTTAGATAACTAAAATAATCACCATAACCATATCGACACCAATATGTCTTTACAAGCGAATTATAGAGGTGGAATTATCAGGCTATTCACTGACTACCCATTTCTGCCTCCGCCTTCTTGATAGCAACTCATCAATGCACCCATACCCGTCAGAAGCTTACTCCAATTTTGCCCTAGTTTTCTATCTTCCTGCTTCATCGCAGTCTCCAGAGCATCCGCCATAGCAACGCTATAATGAAACTGTTTTCAGCCCCATCTGGATGTCATCAACCAAAGGGTCATGGACAACAGCATTCAACACATTGATTTTACTGCATTACCAAAGAACTTCGCCAGATTCGAAGCTATCTATTATACAGCATGTGATTTCCAAGTACCTTAAAATTTGTGGATAACTCCACAGATTACAAATACTGAGACCTTAGCACCAAAGGAAGACGCAAGCTCGACTTCTCGAAACAGGATTAACAAAGCAGTTTTTCAAACTATGCATAGAACTATCTTTTGATCGACTAGGATGTTTCTGGGTTGTCTCTCTTCTAATTTTACTGTTTTTTATAGAATAATGCTAATTATAACTTACTCTTTCGTTGGATGCGTTGAGGCAAGACCGCATGCTTGAGGTGCTTGCCCATCATTTAATAACAAAATCGGTGATGAGAGGGTAGTGGTAAGTCGAAACAGAACTGAAATTTTCTCCTATCGGGCAAATCATGGTTGTTTAGACTCCCCACGCGGACAGCTCCATTAATAAACAAAGTGGAAATGATTTTGTTAATTATTGCCATCTGTGGAGGGACATTGGTTAGCATCATACATCAATTCCATCATCACTGCCTTTTATGAGACAAGGAAACAGATTTTTTACTTAGTGGGTTTAAAATTAGCATTACATTTGTGAGTTCTCACACCATAGGGGAATGGAATTTCACCTCTTGCGACCACGTTTACATTTTAGATGCCCACTATCGAAGAGTGAGTATTTGACTAGGCAGAATATCTCGTTATGGCAAACATGATGTGTGAATATTTGGGTGTGAATGTCGTACAAATCAACTTTGATTATCACATTTGGTTTGTTGGGCCACGGATTTGCGTATCTCAAGGTGTGAATAGTGAAAAATGCGACTAATAGGGCTGAGTAGGGGATCACTAATTAGCAGCTAATGTGGCATGGCGCCACAAAATTTAAATATTTGGACTAACTGTACGTCGATTTTCTTGCAAGCTCTCTGTAATGAGTCTTTGCTGAATCAGCTATTCCCAGTGGAACTCTTCCTTTTGTATTTCTTGAATTGCTAAGTTCATAAGAATTACCTGTGTTTGAATTACTTTTGGAACAAGTCCAACATACACCATGTAATCCCTTGAAGACTATTTGATATTTTGACCCGCAGCAATCCACAACGACAAATACTCGCCAATGCCTCAAAGCGCACAAAACTGATGCAATAAAACTGTTTCATAAACGCAGTTTTTGGGATGAAATCCGAAATTTTACTCAAAGCATTGATTGATGAATAAATTGTTGACTAAATATGGATGCAACAAACCAGACCAAATCAATGGGGTACAAAGACTTGCAGAGGAAATGAAAAAGTAAGCCCAAAGGGAGGAAAGTGCATGGAGGAATGAGGAGTAAAAATTGATCCTCAAATGGGAATAAGAAGCATGTAAATAAGCAGGCATCATCAACATAAAAAGATTTATCTAGTTTATCCATTATTACCACTACCTGTCGCGATCCTACACTTCATAAAGTTTAGTTACGCCTATTTTAGTGCACAAATCCATTTGATCTTAAATTGGATTCATTCCTCTTTACGTACATTAGCTGATCCACTATCAGATCTCCACTTGCTTATTAATCAATTGACGTACACGTATCTTGACAATCGTGTAGTCACATCCCATCGCTGCATAGCTCAAGTAAAGGGGGTCACTCTGACTGAAAAAGACAGGTGATGGCTTAGTGGCAAATGCGTTGGTGGTCAAGTGGATCCATGCGACCTGTTATGATACCCTTGCTCAAGTGGATCACTTGCTGCACGCCCCCTCTACCCTCCCGCTTGACTGACCTTAGAGGCAGCTGTTCTCGCTGCGCACCGTCTCTGTTAGCATAAATTCTTAGGTAGATTTGCTTAAAAAATACTTTCAAGAGTTCCAAGCCAGGAAATTAGTATTTTTCATGCATATCAAGAGAACTTTGACGTAGGCTTTTGGTGGAACACCTCCCTACCGTATTTTGGATATGCTCTAAAGCTTTTGCAAAGCTTGTGTCAAGGTGGAGTAAGAAACTTAATCGAATACATGTTTATGCTTGTACTCTCGTGGAAATCGTGTTATTAACCATAAATACTTACATCCCGATATATATTGAGGATTATCGCACCGGTTCTATCACTGTAAGTGGAGGCAGGGTTTATACAAAAAAAAACCTCCATCACACATTCAACCTTAAACGATAGAATTATTAATTTGGTAGTATGATTCATGCCACTACCTTTTTATGGTGACATTAAGAAGGCTGTTGTTATTCCACTTTGTGGCGTTAAAGTTGTAACCTACATAAAGTTTTACAAACAATGATTCTAACGGATTTCTTAAAGGTAATCTGGTTTTATGACGGTTGTTTACGCTATGAATGGGATGAAGCTGCATAAATACCACTCTTCTTTTTTCCCATATTGTTAGAACATCTTTTTTACTGGTGATAATCACTACGCCTGCACTGCACATTTATTGCTAGAATTCTACCATAGCATTAGGCACCATACTCACTCCATTTGGGTCAATCGCCAATCACGTAGCCTAAGAAAATGTTTCGGTTAAATTTTGGTGGTGCAAGAGAGGCTTTGAGAAACAGCCACAAATTTCAGTCCGAGTAAAAAGAGCTTTTTGTTTCACATGCTGACCATGATGACCACCAGTCATTGTTCAAGGGAGCAGTCTTATCAATTAACCTACCAATCCAGGATAGCTGCATTTAACGTGCATACTTGGCTTCTCTTCTGCCCATTTGTGCTCTGCAATAATTTCACGCCTACTTCGTACCCTAACTGAGGCACAACAGGAGGAATGTATTGCTCCAAGTATTAGTCGAGTATAGATCATCCAAGGAAGTACCACATTTATCCATCAGCCCTATCAGACACACCAGTCGTCATTTGAGTGGATTTGTTTTGGTGTAAAATCACTTTAAACCTTTTCGTCACATGCGACACACTGATATTCGAAAGCAGTCAATGTATTCCCGACGGTACGACTGCACAGTGGTTGTAGATAAAAGAAATAAAAGGGTGCCTTGACATCATTGTGCAACCAAAGCGTGGGAACCGGAAAGACTGTAAGCTAACTGTGCGATTAAAACAAACATTCCCACTACAGATCATTGATACAATAATCCTCACTAGATCATCACATATACCAGATTTTACAGAGTCGTCTGCTTCCACAGTCCAAAACAACCCTCAAGGAGAAGTTCATATGTTGTTTGTTATCTGGCTAACCACGGGTTCCCGTGACTCGGGATTGGCTTAACTTAAGAATAAATGGTGATCTACTTGGGGTAACAGGGCTTGTCATTTCCACGATTCTTGTGGCAGTATGCATAAATTTCTTTACTTGACAATTTTAAATAGCTTAATTGAGTCCAATTTTTAACTGTTCTTTTAACGCAAGCCAGTTTTGAGTGCACACAAGAGCGCATTATGATTAGCTAATGCTAACTGCACGCGTCTAATATACTTTTGCCATTGGACAAGCGCCCAGCCTATCAGAGCTCAAACCACATGGCACTTAAGCCAACAAGTGGGTGAAGGAATACGTGTGTCATCGCAACTGCAGAAGAGAAGCATCCGTATCCTCATGTTCCACACACCCACCGTCAATGTCATCGCTGCATCGGGTATGCTGTCTACTCATCCACCCACACCCACACGACGCGTTGAGGATGGAAGAGTTCTCTCACCAACATGCACTCGTCAACGCATCGAGTCGAGAAGAGTAAGTGATGCCCTCTCCACATTTCGACCACCCACTCTGTCTCCACAATGACATTTGCCTTCCTCGAAGCAGTGTGTGTCACTTTGTGTCTTAGGTGAAGAAGCAGATGATGGAGCGTGTGAGACGAGCACGCATCTCGGACAAAATTGCACAGCTGCATGGTGTCGCCCTCTCCATGGTGGGAGTGGATGTGAGTCACCGATCGATTCATTGATTAGTTGTGGAGAGCAGAGGTCGACTGTGTGGTGCCTGGTCACGTGCACTCGTGGGGAAGGGGTGAGGCAGTATAGATTATTTGGTTACTAAGGCATCCTGTCGGGTGGGTTAGGCGATTGGAGTGTTGAGGAGAGCAGAGGTGTGATGGTAGGGGAGTGGAGAGGTGACTGCATTNTGGTCACGTGCACTCGTGGGGAAGGGGTGAGGCGGTATAGATTATTTGGTTACTAAGGCATCCTGTCGTGTGGGTTAGGAGATTGGAGTGTTGAGGAGAGCAGAGGTGTGATGGTAGGGGAGTGGAGAGGTGACTGCATTCTTTGGTGTTGTAGGCAGAAGCCAGTATGCGCACGGAGAAGGTGGAGATGTTGGGCTTCTGTCACGAGCTGCTGAGTAGTCTGCACAGCCTGATGGTGGAGCGTCCGGACGTGCTGGAACAGCTGAAGACATGGTACATAGGCAGCACCGTGACGAGTGCTAGCTGGCAAAATATCACATCCGATTCTAGCACCACCTCTCTGATTGGTTGTTATGCGAGTGGTGTATCAGAGTCCTCTACATCCATGACACAATCCTCCTCCGTTGAGAGCTGTGGCGTCGATGGTACTGACTGCCGGTTGCCACTGAAGAAACGGCAAAAAGTGTGGAGACCCTATCTTTGAAATGTTGCAAGACCTTCTGAAGCGGTCGATTTTTATGCTTTCATTTGCATTGCTTTGGTATCCTAAGAATACATGCATATGCGCGGTTGTTCGCCTATTGTACTGACGGCGTTGAAAACTAGAGCCGACTTCTGAATAGTACGTAAAAAGTTGCTGTGAATAGAAGTCGTTTTTTTACCTCATTTACCTTAACGCGTTTTCGAAAATTATGCTGTTTAATGAGGGGGTGCCGCAGTTGCCTGAAGTGCCTTGTAAGCAGATACGAAAAGAAGCAGCTAGATATGCAACAGTTGGTATGTTCAAGAACCCTGTCTACCTAAAAGAGTCATGAAATGTGAGTTGCAGTTGTAGTAGATTATTCGCACCGTGAAGTTGATTGCTAATTGGCATCCGCACTGTCCGTCTTCCCAATGATCACATACCGCCGCGTGGCTGTGGCGTTTAGCTCTGACGAGAATAAAAAGGCTGCCTCAGGTTGGAGACTAATGCTCTCTTCCTTAACACTGACAACAACAAAAACTAAATGTGTTATAATGGCGATTATAAATAAAATGGTGTCATTTTTGACGATTTGAATTTAATTCTGTTTCTTTAATTCATTGACCTCACAAATCGCCTATTTCATTAATGGCTATTGCACACACTAACCTCACCTCCCAAAGGCTTTTCTACTCCGGCAAATACAATGCATGATCTATTTGAAACTCCAGCACATGACTGTTAGCGCATCAATAAAGGCGATTTTTGCCACATTTGTTACAAATGGCTCTGCACCAGCTCCAATATGTACATATTTTCATATCGAGTGAATGTCCGCGGGCTGGGCTGATAATTATGAAGTGACTGAAAATGGGTCCGGACTTACGGTTTGGCTGTGCTCTTACTGCTGTCACATTCACTGGCACAGCACAGAAACATCGAATTTGTGACGCCATGACAGACGCGACGCCCACAATGCGAAAGCGAATGAAGATGGGTTGTCAGATTAGACCTTGCGCCTACTGGAACAGAGGACGTGCCAAATCCATCATTATGTACTGTGGTCACGCATTTTGAGATGATACACATGATTTAGTGTCACGGTAACCATTCAGTAGGCATGGCTACTGTTACTGTCACGATTTGTTATATCACGTTAGTGTGTATATGACTGTGTCACTGGGGTCTTGTGGTCTATTTGACCATTTCTTCCTCCGGCTTAGAAATTGAACGCAACACAGAACAGAGTTAATGTATCCCTTATGCGGTTCTCATCGTAATGGAGGCTGTGAAACATTGGATTAAAACGCCATTCTGCAGAACTCCATGGTCAGTGTCGAGTCACGTGGGTTGGAGTGCAGAGCGGGGAAAATCTAGACGAAATAAATTATAGCTACCCATAGTCTGCAGTGGGGAGGCATTCTCACGCCCAAAAAGAGCAACGCCACCGAATCGAATCTGCGCTCTCAGTCACACATGCACGTACCCACATACACACATATGGTGGAGGGGAATAGGAATGTTGGGAGTTGAGGTGGACATCAATTATGGAGAACGGGACATCAAAGTGGGAAACAGAGTCACCTCCACCGCCTCTAAGTTTTCATAGTCCATCGCAATCCACGTTGATTCCATGATTTGGCTTACCCATTTGTGGGCACATGTGCCGCGGTTCTTTTTCGATGAAGCGCAAAATATGATAATGCATAGTGCGAATGAATATTTGGTTGTCTACCTAAATGTAGCGGTTCAGATTCTGCTGTAAACAATATATGTCGCATACTAGTGCAGTAATGTGGACACAAATGGCCATCTACTCGAATATGGTTAAAACTGGCTTAATTACGCATAATCTATCACCCCAACACCCTTTTTTCCCACTAAACCGGCATGTCTGGCTAGAATGGATGAAATTAGCTGATATGGATGTGAAGAAGGAAAAAGGAAGTTTAGATTAAATCCTTTTACTTATCTTGGTCATGTTTTCGGGTATTTAAAATGATTTTTAGTCAAGCTTTTTAAACCAAGATGACAACGCCTCATTGAGAGGCGAGGGATTACGAAAGCCGACATTTTGGATCTGGTTTGACGGCAAATGCATTGCTGAACACTTTAAAAGATTTTGCACTGTGGTTGTGATAATCCCAACAAATAAATTTCTTGGTCGGATTTTTTGGTAAAGAATAACACAAATTTATTTGTGTACTTCACCTAGAGCATAAATAGCAAATGCAGCTCAAGCTTATTTGTTAGGTGATTTCATAATTATCTTGCTTCCCCTTCATCAATGTTGCTTAAGTAGTTGCTACATCAATTTTGGAACTGTACTTGCATCAGCGCTTGTGTCGTTACTTTCGTTGTTGCGTAAACTCTGACTGCTCATTTTGATTGTTTTTCTCCGTTATATGTATCCCGTGCCATCGTGTGTTCAAGCCGGTGGGCCTAGTTTACTCCTCCAAAATTAGTAAATTTTACGTGAATCAGCACTGAATACTAAAATGTACTGCTCTATAAGCATGCATCTGGTTGTCATGGTAACCAGTTGTGTGACCCCATTATTTGTATTCTTTTTAAAGATCCACTGTGTCATATAGGTATCCCTAGCTAGAACAACCAAGGTTATTTATCTTTTGGAGAGGATATACTGGTCCTGGGTCTCATGATCTTTTATTCTTCTTTCTACGTTTAAGTGTCTATCACGATAAGGTCAGGGGAATGACTATAGATTGGTTTGAACCTTGGGATTTTGGAGAAACAAAGAACCCCCTCAAACGGTTGGTCAAAACATCCACTGAAACCCTATTTGTGAGAGGTGATTCTGATTTTACAGACACATTCGATTACGTGTTCGATTTTAGAGCTTCCTACAAATTGTTCCATTTATGGTGTCAGTATCCAAGCCCTCCGGCAAAGTGACAGCAAAGACACCTCCAGACCTCTAGGAGGAACGTAGTTGAACAGTAAAATCAGCCAGAATGTGAGGACGGGAGTGGTTACACCGCATATAAAGGGCTGGAGGACAGGGATAACTCCCCATCTCAAACGAGCTCCCACCTCACGAAACTAATTCAACGCCAATTTAATAAAAATTTGGGATGGCCGCAGAATGCAAAATGTATTTCGCAATAACTGTAAACATCCTCATCTTATCGAGGAGATTAAATACCTTGTAAACATAGTCACAGACTTTCGATGGGAGGATCATATTTAAATTAATGGTAGAAGAGATTGACTTATTGCCTCCAGTTACAGTACAGGGATTGTATTCGATGGGAGGAAAGCAGAAATGATAGCGGTGGCATTGGCTGTAAAATTTGAACTTCTTATCAGAAGCATGTTTTGTGGGCAGACACCGCCTCAAGGTTGGATGCACGACTTTGTTCTTTTACCGCCATATCATATATGGACCTAACTGTGCGAAGGCGAATAGCCAACTCTGTTCACGTTCTCCACATGAGATGCCAAACTTTATTCAACTCATGGATAGTAAAGTACAATGTTGCTAATAGGCATTTTAAATTGTCCATTTTGTAATGGCGGAGTAAATAAAACATCCTTTTTCAAAAAACACAGGTAGCTATAAATACTTGTTCCCAACATAAGTTGTTGATTATGTCCACCTAAGACTTATCCGAAGAGTCATTTTTAGCCTTTAGCGGAGGTGAGCTATCTGGGTGGCAGTGTAAAGTGATGAGCAACCAAGAGACTGCTGATTATTGCCCCTCCCCTTTCCTTCTTCACTAAGTTTGCTAATGGCAGCTTCTATGCTAGAGAAAATGGCTAATTAAAGGTGTGATTGCCAGCTTAAGCGACATTAGCCCCACGGTTTATGGCTCCATGCTGGATCACTAATTAGGACAGTCACAGTGGAGACATTGCGTAAAGGTGCTACCATTTTCATAGGTACAACAGTTTTGCATCAAAAAGGCATGTGACAACGACTGAACAGAGTTTTAATGTTGGCAGTAAGCAACTTGTCCTTTGCTCTCCCTAAATAAACAAACTAATTATTAAATACGAATCTTACGAGGACCAAGAATAGGACCATTCAGTGTCTAGCCGGTGCCGGAGCTAATTGCAATCGTGCCAACGTTTTATATGTTGCAAAGGAGATTACTGAGTACACCCAAAGCAACTGCATGTAAGATGTACCGAAATTTTTACCGAATCCATGTTCAAGGTGATTAATCCAGGTCATTCAACATTACTTACAACGAAAGTGAACTTCTTCGGTTTTACAAAAGTGTGGAAGCGTTTCAGGATGTCATAGGTTGGCCAGTCTACGTTTAGGCTTGGAAAAAAAAGTAACCAATATTGGATTAAGAACCACCAATACTTCTCAAAAAGGCAATTAAGGACGAAAATTATCAATCATGGGTGGACTCAATTAAATTTAAGAAGGCGTTCTGACGCCATGGCAAGGAAGGTTGCAGTAAGACGTCAACTTATAAGTAGTGGAATCGCTTTATTGTTGGGGCCAACTTTGTCTAGATCTTACTAAGATGGATTTATTCCTTTTACGCTATCATATGGCACAAACTGATAGAGATTGTCAATTACAGGGGAAGAAGGAATAGTGTGAAGGTTGCATGAGTTTAAGCAAATATTGCGCTAAGCCGGACAGACTACTTCCGAGTGTACTGAGCTTAAAGTTGAAACTCTTCTAGTGACCATAAGATCACCTTCGTGTCTCAATTCAAGTTTCCAACTAATAGTCTTAACCACTTTCTTATGTCTTCATTTCCCACAGTTCCCTTCATCTTCGCTTAGTTACCATTCAGTTCAGACACACCGAGGCAGCTCAGGAGGGGTTTCACGTGTTGCCACGAGTTATTCCGGGAGACATTAGTTTAAACGTGTGCCTGTTGAAAGTAATTTAATGCATAATTGCACACAAAAAATGTCCCAACTAAAGTATTATCCTGGCAATCCTAACCTTACCCCAAAATTAGAGGTCATAATAGGGAGAATCTATGCAAGGGTATCCCCATCGCGCGTTTCTCCAAGTAAACACTTAGGTGTGCGGCAAGAGCAGTCAAACGACCTCTTGATAGTTCGTGCCAAAACAAGTGCTATTTATGCTCAGCCTTGAATACACTTTTTTGGCGTACTCTACTCCATGTGTGCAAATCATTGTGGAAGAATGTAGCCTTTTTCTCCGTGATAACCAAAACATTTAGTTAATAAACTGCTTTATAAATAGATATTCCTAGCATATTTATCATTTGAGATTAACAAAATGTTCTAACTGAGGCAATGTCTAACTTAAACTTGGGAGTAATTAGTTATAGAAGTTGACCATCGGTCAGGGTCCTTTTTCTTAATCCCATCTCCTGCCTCCTGCTCTCCCCTCTCCTCTATACGAGGTAATTTTATGTGGAATTATAAGATAATGTTCCTGTTCTTTTCCAAGAAGAGTAGGCTTCTTTAGGCTACAAATCGTTAAAGTTGGGTAATTTTAATGGAACCCAACCGGTTGTTTACAATTGCTATAGAATTAGGCTTTGGCGACGAGGGTATCTAATTCTTTTTCAAGGTGATCTCCGAGACGAAAACAATTATCCAATCTGTTGGTCTTCAATTCATCCCACATCGTATGCTGACATCAGCGTTGCTCAATTTTAAGACCGTATGTATGATTTGCCATTCGGCGCTGCCATCGCACTAGCAATTAAGTCCATGCGATTAGAATCTCCTGTCAAACTCGTACAGGCTGTTTGTCTCTTAAGGCATTTCTGACACCTCATTTCTGAAAATATTTTCTATTTTTACTTTTAATGAACTACCACCAGCGTAATTAAGTTTGACATGTTCATACTTGTATCGTAAATAAATGCAAAAATGGCGACCAGCACAAGCATCAATTTGAGCATTCACTTGTCCAAGAACTTATTTTATCGATGATTTGCCAGAAGAGGTTATGTTTCTCCAAGCTTAGAATCGGTGCCGATGGGTGTACAAACTTCGCGATGAGATGTAGTTGTATTATTAACCAATAGCATTGTCTACCTAGTTTGGTTTATGAGAGTACTCCAGCTAGGCTGCTCGATAGAACCTTAGATTGGTCAAATTTATAATCACTCAGGCACATTTTAAGTAAATTGAATTGGACGAGATATGCGGATCACTTGAAACTCTTCAGTGCAAAGTAGACTCACCCATGACGTGTCACTAAATATGCTTGTAATACTTGTCAGGTGGAAAGTCTTTAGATAGATGAGGAAATCTGCTAAAGTGCCTTGAGGTATCGCAGCAATTTATCAACCATTTGCATGTTTGTGCGTCATGAGTTTTATGGACTACTCCACTCAGTTATACTCAGTGCCAGGCTACTCGGGTGAATGGTTAATACAGCTGCTCCTGAGACCCACTAGCGTATGATATCTTTGCTTGTGGGAGATTAGCATGAAGCCAACATGGATTCCCTCAACCGAAGACCCCACTGCCTGTTCAATTAAGTGGTGAAGTTCACTGCACGTCCAAAAAAGGTTGGAGTACCTTAAGCTGATCTGATTGTGACATCTGAAAGCACTTGGAGATTGAGCTATGTCTGATCAAGCCATTTCTTAAGTGAAGGATGGCTATATGGTAAACGTTGGGAACGTTGAATGCACTTTAGGAGCACCTCTACCTAAAAGGGAAGTAAATTTACCACCAATGAAAAGAGAGACGTCCATATGACCATGAAATCAATGCTCCCTTTTAGACGTATATTAGCTGCAATAACTACAGTCTCGTCATTTCTCCTCGATCAGCCTGATGTCCACAAAATGTATGTCTAACACTACTTCATCATGAGAATAAATGCATAGCTCGTGAACAGGCGGTGGATGCGAAAGGTAAAGTGAGCGAAACTTCCTCCTGAAAAGGGAGCACCGAGCTTCGCCGCATAGTTGACTGAGGGTTTTGGTGACATTGATAGCCACATTGCAAAGCGTTCATTTTTACAGTGGTAAATGTTTAACACTCCTGTCGAATTGTGGTAACGTGGGCTGTATTTTAAGGGCTAAAGGGGTGGTGGGTATGGTTTGGGGCATGCGACAAATGGGAGGCGTAAAATGGGAGGGGGAAGAGAGGACAAGGCATCTAGCTATCCAACATAACCGCACACTCACGCCTCCCAATGATAGTAAACAGTGATCTCTGAATGATCAATGGTCGAACGCCCTCCCCTGTACCCCCTCGTCTTGCGATCTACCTTTCCGGTGATAACGTAAACAAAGTCACTATTCGGTTGGATTGTTTGCGTCAGTATACTTTATCAACGTCACCATTTCAAATTTTTGGCTAAGAAAAATTTATCAAATATTTTACTCCTTCGTTTAAATTCGCTTCAAATTCCCAAACGTTTGCTTATGCATTTTGACTCTTGATCTTACACAAAGGATCCTTGACACATTTGCTTTTTTGGGCATAATTCATTCTCTCAACCAGAAGGTCGCGTAACTGTTAAACCTTACATCAAATAGCAGAAGTAATGCTGAATACCATAATAGGTTGTCTTTAAACAGGCCATTTACAGAGGCCCAAAGTTGCAACAAGGTGGTTTTATTCTTGAGATAGATTGACTAATTTTAAGGCCTCTTAAGTTACATTTGAGCGTTGAATGATGATGAGACAGCCCTGTATGTTTTTAAAATTCATAGGGTGGGTTTGTCACCATTCACTATTTGTTTACTTAATAGTAAAATAATTATACCCCATCACGTTTGCTTGCCACATCGGGATGGACGGCCAGGTAAAGAAGGAGTATTTTGCTAATCCGACTGCAGAAGGAGAAGATAGCCTAAAATGACACTTAGCGTCGTTCTCCTGATCAGATGTGGCTAACAAACTCAGTAGGGGAATGAGCTCACAAAATTTGATAAAGCAGGCAAAAGGGTACACGTAGGAAAGAATGCGATCATTCAAATGAAGAGCAAAGGATAGTGATCGCTAATGACTTAAAATTATGTCAAATGGCTGAATACAGAATTAGGGTAATTTGGATCAGGGGATTGAAGTATGCGCCTCACTAAGGTACCCGCCATATTCAGCGGCGCAAGGAATGGGCCTCGTAGACTGCCTTCCGCCGACGGAGGTTGCAATTCAACTTTGCCGAATCACTCTTTGCCGGTTTCTACCGGTGGCTCATTCGCTTATTCCTGTTGCGCGCTTGTCTTCAGTCGTTGCTATTGGTTACTTAAAAAAAAGGAAAGCAAGGACATCTTGATGACCCACGTATCATCAACACCGAGTACCAACGAAGGGTCTGGTAGTTCGGTCAGCCCAAGAGTAAATGACAATACAGAAAATCTGGGTTGTTGTGATGTGATAACATCAACCTCCCTCATCTCATTCACCTCTCCAACATCTGCCATCACTTTACATGGATACTAGTCTCAAGTGAGTTGTAACCGCTAAACGTAATCACCACACGAGATCGTTGGCACACAGTTTTAAGCAAAGTTGAAAGTAGATACGGTGTTACGAACAAGCTGGCATCAACTGGCCACGAGGCCTTTTCGAAGGAATGAAAGGGCCTCCCCTAGCAACAGTCACTTACTAACCTCAATACAATACAAACGTACTTACCTTCAATTCACCCAGGCAATGCATAATGCACACGAAGGAGTAGGACAGGTCAATATGGTCGGAGAGATCACACACGAGGGTTGTATTAGCCTCAATAAAGAAGTGAGTGGATGGACCGGAGTCAATCTCTTAATGCCTTCTCCAATACGGGTACGGCCAATGCGTAGTCGAGAACGACTACCAAGCGAATGAAGCCAATTCAGCGTAGCAAAAGGTCCTCAATGCCACAAATTGGGCTTTTATTTGTTGCATTTCATTATACGTGTGCGTGCACTAAGCGACAGAGGGTGGCAATAAGTATGAAGACGCGCTTCAGTAGAGTATGAATTTGAATGAGATTCCACGCTGATTAGGAAAGGTCATATTTTTAACAATGGAATAGAAGCACACCTAGTGAAGCCACGCTTTTGCACAAACACACATGCAGACCTACCAATGCTGTGATTGGTTCCACTAATTTGCACACGTGTCGGGCCGTTATTCTAGTGGGTAAGAGCTAAGCCAATCTGCATTTCACGTTCACGTGATCCACTCGAATGGATAGTGGACGGGACCAACTGGCGTGGCCACAAGACTGACAAATGGATGGGCTGTCCGATGCGACAGCATATAGGAGAGCGGCTTCAGCGACACGCGCTCACATTCCCATGTTCGAGGTGAAAGAGATGTTCGTCAACTCTCCAAAGACGCGTGGAAGTGCACTGAGGCGTAGATCCCACTCACATATCGATCCGAAGCAGGCAGCCGAATTAAAGAGAGTAAGTATTTTAACATGCATCTTTCCCTCTACCCCCAAATTTTTTAAAGAAATATCTACTGTAAAGCACCTCTGGTTTGCGTATAAGGTAAAGAAGCAGAAGGCAGAACGTGCAAGGCGAGCACGGATTTCGGACAGAATTATTGAGCTTCACGGTCTTGCTCTCTCCATGGTTGGACAAGACGTAAGTTCCCCATCAGTTTCTTGATTTATCATGATATAAATAGGTCTGTTCCGTGATGTCCGGCCATGTAAGCAATTCTAGTGGGCGATGTTGATGACACGATTACTAGTTTGCACAAGTGGATAGCAGTGCTACCACAAGATGAATGAAATTGGTAACTGCGTTTGCTCTGCAGGTGGGAAGTAGTGTTCGTAAGGAGAAGGCGGAGATGCTGAACTTCTGTCACGAAGTGTTGAGTGGTCTGCACAACCTGCTCGAGGCGAACCCACAAGCAAAGGCGCGATTACAGGCGCACCACGGTGGTGTTGGTGCAGCAACGACTGCTGGCTGTGGAGATCTCGTTCCCTCCCACATTCCTGTCTTCACTTCCACCTCTGCCTCTGCCTCTGCCTCTGCCTCTGCCTCTGCCTCTGCCTCTGCCTTCACCCTCTCTGTTTCGATACCACAAAGCATCCCTTGTGATAGTGGTGTCTTCGATTTACCTGCATCAACATCAGTCCCTGTCGTGCAATCGTCCTCCGTCGTAAACAGTAACCACGACCCCACCGACTGTCCTGTACAACCGAAGGAATGCAAAGGGATATGGAGGCCTTATTTGCACTGCTTGTGACTGTTAATTATGGGGACACGCAGATCTCTCTTCAATCACTTTTGCAGCATTTCTGCTTTTGGAAGTGGATGCTATAGTTATCCACTAATGCTATTTAGAATACCACTTTGTCAGGCTTGATGTTATTTTCTCCCACCTTGCGCCCTCCCCAGACTCATGTTGTCACAGTAGTGGGTTGTCTCTAGCAGTCCTTCCCTAGTTCCAGATTCTATGCTGTATTGTGCCTTTGGGGATGGCTTGAGGACCATTGCGTTTGATGGAGTTTGGGGATAGCCGGTTAGTTCAGTTGCAAGTTTCCTCGAGTACTGATGGCGTGATGAATTTAGATTTGGGAAGAAACAAATGAAGGTGTGTAGTGTGAAGTTTTGGGAAATTGGTATGCACTTACGAAATATTTGGTAAAGCAGGTAATGCGGACCATGGATTTCGTTTGGACAGTCTTAAACATGACGTTGTTAGGTGGTCAGTACAGATTGATTTATTGTAGCTCATCAAATTGAATTGGACAGCTCCATTGATGGTGCTTTTATTGTGGTGTATTTTGTTAGCAAAGTGAAGAGTACTGTGGTGCATTGAAGTGGATTTGCTTTACCTCAACAGCAGAAAATAGAATTCTGTAAATGGATATCGATTGTCAGAAAATCATAACCCAAAACTGAAAGGAGCGTGGAGTAAATTATTCGCCGTTACCATCTGTGCTACCTTATTAGTTGGCAATGCACCACGATTCAGCATAACTTAAAATCCTGAGGCACAACGACTGATTTTTTTGCTTGGCAGGTTCACGATTTGCATTACGTGTTAACCTATATCATTTGGACTGGAGCTCACCTACTACCACCACAGTTGCACATCTTTGATGCCTATCATTCGAAGACGAGTATTTGGCTGGGTGTAAAATACCCTATTGAGTCAGGCATGGTGGGTGGAATTGAAACACACGTGTCCCATAGACCAATTTTTATCATCACATTTGGTCTTAAAACCACTAAGTTGCGCGATCGAAGGTGCGAAAAGTGGGGGAAGGCAGAGGGGGGAGAAGAGAGGGGTGGGCAGGAGGCATGATCGTTGGTCTACTTGATAAACAGGTGGGATGTGACCCCAAAGTGGTCACTTCGGTCATTCACAATCCCAATGTGCTGCCCTGGTCAAAAACCGAAACTAGAATAACATCAAATGGCTTATTTATGTGGCTTTAGTTTTTGGTGTTAGTTATCATCAAAATTATGTTGGTGCACTGGTAAGAAGATAACCTAAGTGTGGAATGCATAAGGGACATCTTACCTGCATACTTTGAACACTTCTAAGATCATCCCCTATTTCCCGAGCTATTGCTTTCAGAGGCGCCCAGTCGTGTCATCTATCACTCGGTGGATTAATGTAAAGGAAGTCGCCTTATAAGGAATCAGTCTTTACATTTCAGCTTCTACATACAGCACTTTATTGTGCCATTTTTCCTGATTGCGGCTCTGAAACTGCAACCTAAGTGGCCTCTATTAACTGCATCAAAACTTACATTTTTTAGTCGCTAACAGATCAACACATTCGTTTTGATGCTACTCATGTCAGCACAAGTTAATGCATTCACTTCTTAAATGACATGATTTGATATCCCACTCTTGATAGGATAATGAGGTGGTTTCATAGGTCTGTGTGATCTAGGATGTAAAGTATGGCGCTGCTACTTAGGCACTGATCTAACTACGTAGTTTAAATGAGCCTTAAACAGAAGTGGGCATATTTTATTGAGCCAATGCTTCATTTTCATTACTAATGGTTACCCATGAGTTCTTTTGGCCTCTTGAGCTCCCCGTGGTCAAACTTCTGCCTTGGTCGTGATAAAGTATGGGCCGATTTGGGACCACTCTAAGAATCGGAAGGAAAGTCTCGCAATGGCTATCTATTCTGCTCCTGTAAAATGAGTCCATTCCGTCGATTTTGACGGATCACCCGCTATGTGAAGTGCTTTTTAGGGGTGTTCTATGTTCTACACCAAAGGCAGTTCTTAGGGTCTCTCGCTTTCAGTAGCCAAAACAAGTTGTTTAATGGAATATGTCAGGAAGTAGCGTCATTAACCTTCCTGAAGAAGGCATAATATACATCAACATAGAGAGAAAGCTATCGCAAACTTAGCAATAGGACTGTGGGTGATGACAGATGTGACGTAGAAGAAACGCCAAACCACCAAGAAAATGACTGAAATCAACAGAGACAGATGAACTAATGCACTTACAATGCGATTGAAACAAGGATCCGTGGAGCCAATGCTCAGCTTCCTTCTTACCTTAAAACTGGCAGCACATCCCATGGTTACACAAAGCACTAACCGTCACATTCACTTCAAATGAATAGGCGTTTGATCCATTCACTTCTACCCACTTCCTTCACCAAACGCTAGAGAAGGGAAAATCCAAAAAGTCTGGCGGATTCTGTAGCTCTCTCATCATGAGTCTCGGCAGATTAAGCCATCCATGTCACCTAGATGTCAGCTCAAAACAGGACCACTTGCAGCTCATGCCATTGAGGTGTGCATACCCCTCTTGAAAACGCTCTATGTCTACACACTTTGGAGCAGGGCTTCTGGCAGATGTGCATGTGAACTAATGAGATGTCAACAGAACTGAGTGAAAGGAACTCACAGAGATCGGGAAGGTCCTGTGGTCAAATACATCAACGAACCAGGTCACGGTGAGCCAATGCCATAGATCCAACTGGTCTTCAATCACTACTACATTGTCGATCTACCTAAAACCTCAAACGTCGCTAGGGACGATGCAAGTGTTAGGGTGCAACCTCGTTGTAAATCCCGATAGATGGAATAATGTAGGTCTCAAGCCATCACCACAGTGCCCGCACCATTCCAGGGATCGATGGAGGTACGGAAACCTCCATGTAGACAAATGGAAAAACACACGCTCGAGTTTTGCCTGTTAGGACCGTGCAAGTCAATTAGACGCTTGTCCATTGTCGATCTACCTAAAACCTCAAACGTCGCTAGGGACGATGCAAGTGTTAGGGTGCAACCTCGTTGTAAATCCCGATAGATGGAATAATGTAGGTCTCAAGCCATCACCACAGTGCCCGCACCATTCCAGGGATCGATGGAGGTACGGAAACCTCCATGTAGACAAATGGAAAAACACACGCTCGAGTTTTGCCTGTTAGGACCGTGCAAGTCAATTAGACGCTTGTCCTTCATGTCTGCTTTCTCCACCCCCTTTGAGGGCCATTCCGTCACCAAAGATAAGGGGTAACAAGGAAGCCAGTGCATGCACAAACATTAAATCCCATACTCAAGTCCAAGTCTTCGATCGAACAGGGCTTTTTGCAAAACATTTGGCACCGTCTACCACTTTTAAACGGTAACACCACAAGTCGCATTTCTATTTTAACGAAGACGCAGCGCACCGTCTTCCTGTGCAGACAACCAAAATTTCTACCAAAGTGGTGTTCGACATTTGGAACTCTGGCAGGTGATGTCATCTCTCCCAAAGCGTTTTCGCATCCATCGATTTGAATGCGCACTTTCTTGTGTGATCCATGTCTACAAATGTCCGTCTAGTTGGTCAAACCCTGCTATCGTGTCATCGCAGTGGAACTACTCCGAATTCCTGGTGATGGCATAGGAGGGAAACGTGACCATTTAAAGGCACACATACATACGCACACTCACCACAACATAATGTGGTCACTCAGCATGTGGACACTACGAAACAACTACAGTGAATAACATCCCACACTGCAATTGTCTTTACAAGGGTATTTGTAACGCCCATCAATGCTACTCATCACATGCATGGACGATTGTCCCGCGTATCAACCTCAGGACGCCATTACCAAGACCCTCCCGTGGTCTAGCAGCAAGTAGTTGAGTGCTTCATCTGTAGTTTTACAAATTTGATATCGACTGAAATAGATGGTCTGCATACCACTCTCACATACCATTGTCTGTTTAACCAATCAATGGAAGCAAAGTGGAGTACAACTAAGCTAACCTTCACTCAACTAACTCCACATTCCCCAATTGCACTATCTTCACATCAGTGGTGAAGTGTTCAATCCAGATGGGGTGATGAAGCATTGTCTTACCTTCCTGCATCAGAATTCAAAAGCAGGCACTACCTTACCTTGCTGCAGCTGTGACAAATTATGCCCACAGCCTCGTGTCCTGTCGTGCATTCTCACAGTCACGTAGTCCACGGGAAGGAGGTGAGCGAAGACACATGGTGATGGGGTGGCACGCCCCACCCCATAGTCTCTAAAACACCTCCAACCCTCTACACTCCTCCCCTCCACCCTCTCCTTCTCTGTTTACACTCTATTCAAGCATGCTCTGCGTGCTTGCGTACGTGCGTGTATGCGTGTGTGTGTGGTGAAGTTCAAGACGGGAGGTCACGACCCCACTCACCTGTAGACGATAACATAAATACTTCTTGAAGAATAATACTGCAGTGGTGGTGATTTAATCGTGCCATCACATCGCCAATCAAGCATTCCGTGAAATGCCACCGGAAAGCCTTTCTACTGGAAGTTTGCAGTTCTGCATTCAAAGTCGACATCATCGTTATCATCATCATCATCAACAACGTCGTCGTCGTCAATATCCACCATGGTCAGCACTTATATCGGAACATTACCTTCTCTGCATCTAAGCCCATGCTCAAGTGCGAAATGCACCCCAATCTAAACACCCATAGCCTCCTATATGCTAGTTCAAATGACAGGTTTAGCCTTACCAACCAACTGAATTTTGTACACTCTGGCATTGAGCTCAGTGATAATGTTTACTAGAACATGGAAACAATCATTTTACGATGGGTAACACAGCCACCGGCGTCGGCTGTTGCGTCCACTTCGAAAAGCAAGGCTAAGAGCTCCACTTGCTGTGTTTTCCCGAAGCTGCATAAGGTGAAACATAGGACTGAGCACATCGAAGACGTTCTCGTGGTTGGCCCTGCTACGCTTGCTCCGTGGTCGGACGGAACGCATCCGTTCAGATTAAGTGAGCCCACAAGAGACGCAAAGCATGGCATCACAAACACTTCGAAGCAGCAGCTTGAGGACTCAGTGGCAAAGTGACTCAATGAACTAGAAACCAACACATTAAAACAGATATCTTGGATGTGCAAATACCACTTATAACCACCTTTATCATCCATAGATCCAGGCAAAATGCTTTAGCAAACCACCATGTTCCTCGTTTTGCGTAAGTTGAGGGTAATGCGAAATGCCATCTCTTTCTACACTAATCCCCAATATTGCTTCTCAATCTTCTCTATCCTCAGCAATCACTGCGACTCTCAAGACACCTTATCAGCACATTACTTCCGTTTTCCCTTCCCTTCACTTCCCTTCACTTATTTTCCCTTCCCTCATCTGGGCCAAAATTGGCCGTGATGCATTGGCGACCGACGAGCAGTTGCGACAACTCGTATGCTCTCCCTTGATTGTAATTAACAGGCTGTACTCTGATCTCCATCCCCTCACAGTCTCCCTCTCAGACCACTTCACCTACCACAGGCGTGTGCAACCACTGCCTGCGCATTTGGAGGAAGCATCCACAAACGGTTACATCGGCTGAGGAAGAGGAGAAGAGGCTCCATGTGTAGGGTCGATTTTGATTCCGTATTAGGAACCAAAGCTAGTGCCTGCTATTTCATTACACGCTCTCTATTCTGCTCTGTCTGATTTGTGAACGAATTACCGGGAGCTACAACGGTAATCCCCAATTCCTCAACAGCATATAAGATGAATGACCATCACCATAGTGATTTGACTGGTGTACGAGTTGGGCAACCAGAAATAACATTGTTCCCTCAGGCAAACTCAAAATTCAATTTTCTTCTGCCATTGTCACAGAGTTTTGGTAGCAACGGTGGTAGCATCATGGGGAGGACATCAGCGACATGCTAATGCGGTGTATTGTTGTGCTGTAGGGCTTGTCGCAATTAGCTAGGAGTGGTTCCGAATTACAGGGCAGCAATCCCTCTTTTATCGCTTAATTCCTCTTGGGAGAATTCCAAACTCTCGCATTCACACCAGCAACAAAAGCAATCGAATTTACCCAATTAAGTCCGCATGGTCAAGCACCACACTGAATCTCATAGATGTGATGTCGGTTCTTCGTGGCCAGTACTGCCACTGACGTCCCTCCATTCCAATTGGACAGTTTACAGCACACATTTACGATATCCGTACCGGTTATTAACACATTGTGCTTTCAAAGTGAACAACTCTGACCTACTCTCTGGAAACGCAGTCAACTGACGTCGCACTTGCAACCAAAGTTATGCTTGACGACACTTCCTACAACATGTATTTCCTTCGTTTGTGGCATACTTGTGTTCTACCTATNCATCGTACCTCTTTCAGCACTGCCACACGCTACGCAAGACCTGTCTTTCGCCAGCTTTACCAGGATACCTTGTCGCTACTGGAAATCACGTTCATGGCCTTCACTCGGATCGCAGTCAACCTCTTTTCCAGTGCCGACACCGTGCAAGGATTAAAAGGTGGTGGTGTTAATGGTGGTGGTGGTAGTGGTGATGATGGTGGTGTTGGTTGCGGCTTTTGGCACTTTGAAGTCACCTAGCTCATGATTGATGTCCTCTCTCCACATGCCCCCATTCGCATCCCACCAAGCAAAGTAGGAGGGCACACGTGTGGGCATCGTTGATACGTCACGCACGCCACAACGTGAGCAATGGGTGTGGCGATTTGAAGAGCGTGCTGCCACCCCCATCCACCCAGACGACCGACCACCCTGCCAGTCGTCTAGTCAGGCGCAGGTGACCCTCCATGTGGTGTAGTGATGGCTAAGTGACGAGACTGTCTGTAACACTGTCCCTCTTTATTCATGAGGAGTTATTTTAAGCAGTGAAAATTGCTCCTCCATTTGACTGAATGATCAGATTGCAATCGTGCAATCAGTAGGAATGGTCCGGCAAACAGCACAGAGAGGCGGTTTCGCTTCCACTAACTCGGTCGGTTGCATTTGCGACACTAACGTGAGTAAGGAACCACAGTATCCGTGCGAATTCCCCCCACGCGGATTAACTCAAACAGGGAACGCGTGACTCTATCGTGTCTTTCCAGTGGCTGTCAGGATGTTCAATTATTCATCCCACCACGACCATGCTTGGTAGATGCATGAGCATGTGTTTGAGGTGTCACCCGACTAGTACTTCACATCCCTCCCTGCGTCTCCCTCCCTCCTCTCCACAGTAATCGGCTCGTGCTTATTTCTATTACAGCGTTTAAGTTATTAAACTGAACCAGTAATGCACCCATTGCAATTCTCGTCCACATCGTAACCATGCCCATACTCCCTCGACATCCGCATGGTGGGTAAATTGAGATGATGAGGTGGACGATGAGGTCGACAAGATTACATGTCACAACTTCTACTTGTGCAAACTTTCTATTGTACAAAACTGCCTGAATTGCGTCAAAGCGCACAGGCACACCAATCAGTCCACCAGACCTTCCCGCTAACATAGAATGTGGCTTTAGCGTTCAAAATGAGTGTGCTGTGGGCTATCTGCGTGGCATCAATTGTGGTTTCGTCGCTCAAGAACTGCGATGACAAGTCACTTGAATCATATTCCACCGCATCGACTCACTAGAATAGTCTCATTGTTATTGGACAAGAAGGCATAATTATGATGGTTTGCGGGTTCATTTCGATTACACCTGCAAACATTTCCCCTTCCCCCTTCCCCCTTCATTTGATGGCTAAGCAAATTGTAAATCAATTATGACTTCACTACCAGCATATCCGTTATCCTGCTTCGTTGATTTCGCCAGCTAACTATCTTATCTTGGCCATCACGGGGCCATAATGTGTGTGATTTACCCCACATTTTTATTATCTCCCACTGTCTTCCATTCTTGCAAGTAAAGGCTTGTTGGAGGGTCACAGTGATGGGTGACTGTTGATGCAGAGTAGTTGGTGTAAAAGTAGCGTGAGCGCGAAAAAGTCAAACTTAACCTGTAATTTCACTCCCAACGGTTAGCATTTCTTTTGAGCACAATACTCATCCATTGACACTGGTAGATTACCAAATTAACGTTATCCACTAGGAGCATAATTGTTTGGGAGTTTGAAATGCTTGAAGTATGGTTTTGCGAAATGCCAATTTGCTGAAATTACTGTACGATATTGGGTAAGTGCCGTGGAGCTTAATCGTCGGGGTGATTAAATGTTGGATCGATAGGCGTTTCGGACGGTGCGATTATGTGCCTGGTCTCTGACCATGGGAAATTGGTGGTGAGCACGAGTTGCTTTTGCATGTGTCTGGTACACTTTAAAGATGAAGTGCAATTTACGCGCCACTCGTGGCCAGGTTTTGATTGATGATAGAATGCACTCAACTGCAAGTCTTTCCTTTTAGATTTTCAGCCATTTGCGCGACCACTTATCAGTAATGGACACGTGTAGGAGGATCCTTATGGTGTAGCCCAAGAAAATTGCTTAAACTGTACTTAATTGGTGCAGGTGAAGCTCCAGTAAACAGCCACGTACTTGGGTCCAAGTAGGAAGTGCTTTTTTCCCATATATTCTGCATACATTTTTTTTCCATATATTCTGTCTCGTAAGCTTACTTACGAATCCAGAAGGTCTGTACTTTACAGGCCCATTTGACTTCCCCCCTCCCACTCACTTCACTTCAACTGCCCTCCCGCGGTAAGTCACAAGAAAGTGGATCTTTTGGTCACGGTACTATTTGAGTACGGATTATCTAAGGAAGAATTGAATCCCTCAGTTAGCCTCATCAGATGCATTAGTCGTCCACTCAGCTGAGTTGCTTAAGTGTGAGTCTTTTTGAATCTCTTTTTTGCGTGAGTTCATTTTGATGTTCTCTAGCAGTTAAAACATCCTTGTAGGCTCAACAGTACAGAGGTAGTTCTTCTAGAGTCAAAAGGGTATCTTGAAACCATCGTGGAAAGGGGACCGCGTGTACTGAATAGACCACAATTTGTAATCCTCACACAATCGTCACATTAGCCAGCAGTAAGCAAAAATGGCAGTTTAAACACTCAAAAAAAATGTAAGAAAAACTCACAGGGTGCGAGGCGAGATATTTATTATAACTACAGAGTCCTATGAAACCTAGTTCGGTGTTTCTTTAACATAAACGGTGATTTTTTTGGAACAAACGTTATTTTTAATTCTACGAGTCTCATGGCAGTATACATGCCATTCTCTACTTGACAATTTTAAACGACTTGCTTTAATCACAATTTTAATTGTTTTTATAATGTAAACCAGTTTCGGATGCGTGTAAGCGCTCAGAGTTGGTGTAATTGGCCAATGGTAACTGCACGCGTCTAATATACTTTTGCCATTGGACAAGCGCCCAGCCTATCAGAGCTCAAACCACATGGCACTTAAGCCAACAAGTGGGTGAAGGAATACGTGTGTCATCGCAACTGCAGAAGAGAAGCATCCGTATCCTCATGTTCCACACACCCACCGTCAATGTCATCGCTGCGTCGGGTATGCTGTCTACTCATCCACCCACACCCACACGACGCGTTGAGGATGGAAGAGTTCTCTCACCAACATGCACTCGTCAACGCATCGAATCGAGAAGAGTAAGTGATGTCCCCTCCACATTTTGACCACCCACTCTGTCTCCACAATGACATTTGCCTTCCTCGAAGCAGTGTGTGTCACTTTGTGTCTTAGGTGAAGAAGCAGATGATGGAGCGTGTGAGACGAGCACGCATCTCGGACAAAATTGCACAGCTGCATGGTGTCGCCCTCTCCATGGTGGGAGTGGATGTGAGTCACCAATCGATTTATTGATTAGTTGTGGAGAGCAGAGGTCGACTGTGTGGTGCCTGGTCACGTGCACTCGTGGGGAAGGGGTGAGGCAGTATAGATTATTTGGTTACTAAGGCATCCTGTCGTGTGGGTTAGGAGATTGGAGTGTTGAGGAGAGCAGAGGTGTGATGGTAGGGGAGTGGAGAGGTGACTGCATTCTTTGGTGTTGTAGGCAGAAGCCAGTGTGCGCACGGAGAAGGTGGAGATGTTGGGCTTCTGTCACGAGGTGCTGAGTAGTCTGCACAGCCTGTTNGTGCTGGAACGGCTGAAGACATGGCACATAGGCAGCACCGTGACGAGTGCTAGCTGGCAAAATATCACATCCGATTCTAGCACCACCTCTCTGATTGGTTGTTATGCGAGTGGTGTATCAGAGTCCTCTACATCCATGACACAATCCTCCTCCGTTGAGAGCTGTGGCGTCGATGGTGCTGGCTGCTAATTGCCACTGAAGAAACGTGAATAGGTGTGGGGATTCTCTCTCTGATGCAGTTGATTTGTCAACTTTCATTTGTGTTGTTTTGGTACCCTAAGTATACATGCATATACACATTAGGCAACTTGTTGTGACTAACGTATTGACTGCTTTAAGTGTAACAGTGTATTCATTAATCGTGCATGGCTGCCTTCGCTCACCTGCATACCCTTTCGTGGATATTGCTGTTTATCTCGAAGATGTCAGCCAAGTTCCCTGTTAAGTAAGAATGAAATAGGTAACTAACTGGAGTATCCTGTAGGCAGAAACAAAAAGAATGTGCATGGTACGCTAAAGGCTCTCGCCCACCCAGAATGGTCACGATTTGGAAATCTCCATTGTTACGATGCAAAATTCGGTTTCCAGATAGTATACGTAGAATCTATTGCTGCGTTAAGGAAGAAGGGGTAAAACCATGTCTTATCTTCCAAAACAGTCTGCGATGCATTGAAAGCAAGGTGGTGTAGCTGTGTGGATGAATAAATACTTTGGCATAATACAATAAAATGCGTGGTGTTTTGTGGTGCTGAATACTTCCATCCTTTTTGGACGGTAATTGAATGAATTCCCATGGGCGTTGGGTAGGAACGAGAGCTCACAATCATCTGCCAACTAGGAGACGTTCACGACACAAATGGTTCATCACTTCTCAACTGTACACTTTTTCATTTCGAATGCGTGCCCGCGGGTTAGGCTGATGCTTTGATGTGATTGCAGATTGTCATGAACCCACGTTTTCACCTTGCTCTCACTGCGACTGCTATCACTGAAACAGCTCAACAACTTCGTGATTGTGACGTCCTCAATGCAAAGGCGTCAAGACACGTGCGAACAAAGGCCAGTTGTCAGGTCAGACTCTGCACCCACTTGCGCACAGGACGTGCCAAATCCATCATCGCATGCTGAAGTCACGCATTTTGAGGTGAGGGAAATAATTTTGTACCATGGTAACCATTCAGCAGGCATGACGCTGTCACTGTCACGATTAGTTTCATCGCGTATATGTATGTGACTGCGTGTCACTAAGGTCTTGTGGTAAAGTGGACTATATCTTCCTTCGGTTTGGAAATAAAATGCAATAGAGGTCGAAAGTAATGCATCCATTATGCAGTTCTTATCGTAATGGAAGTTGTGAAGCACCGAAAGTGATCACCACGCGTCGTTACTATAGGGCCAGCATCGAGCAACGTAAATTAGAGGGCTGATCTGGATGAATTCTAGAGGGAACAGCATTCAGGCAAAGACCAACACAAATGCCATACGAAGTCGACCGTGGGGAGGCATTCTCACGCCCAAAAAGAGCACCATTACCAAATTAATTCAGCGCTCCCAGTCACGAATACATGTGCCCACATACACATATGGTGGAGGGGAATAAGGATCTTGGAACTTGGGGTGGACATCAATTATGGGGAATGGGACATCAAAGTAAGAACCGGAGTGATCCCCACCACCTCTAAGCATTCACAGCCCAACCCAATCAGCGTTGGCTTCATGGTTCAGTTTTGCCATTTACCAACCTTTACGCCGTGTTTCCCTTCCTTAATGACCATGATTGGTGACAGCTTTTTTCTGTAACGGATACTTGGTTGTCCAATTCAAGATGATGGTTTGTATTCCGTTGTAAATGGGACATGACGCAAACGAATGTGGCAATATGCACGAAAATCGGCCTCAGTTCGGTTTTAGGTAGGACTGATTTGATTATATGCGACCTATTTCCACAATGCTAGTCCCTTCCACTTTACCCACATCTAATTAGGAGAGGATGAAAGCGCGCTAGGATCAAATAGTTTATAATCATATCGTTAATTATTATGGCATTTTAAAATTAATTTCAATCAAACATTTAAAAGAAGGTGGTAATGTTTCATAAAATAGAGAGCCAACACGTTGGATCTGACTGAATGCTAAATCCATTGTAGAACACATGTAGTATTCACTCCAGTGGTGATTATTCCAACAAATAAATTTGTTAAGCTTTATTGCTCCAAAAATTTGCATGGATTAACTCGATTATCTTATATAGTGTTCAAATCAAAAAGATGATATCAATTAATTTTTGTGTGGTGTTCAATTTTTTTTTCCCTTTTACTTAATGTTGTTTAAATTGTTGTTGCCTTTTTAACCTTAGTGTCGGTCACAACAGGATGAGAAAATCGGATGAAGCTAGGTTCTAATCTCCAAGTGTCAAGCACGAATCATGAGAGAAGCTTTTAGCTGTTGCTGATTTGATCAATGCTTGAATCGACCCTTAGATATCGGAGCAGCTAATAAACTCCCTTGTCGGGAACCCTACTTGTAAGAGGTGAAATGATTCAATGTCTCCTCCAATCCGTCCCATTCTGGTGCTAGTATGCAGTCTCTTCTAAATGCTGATGATAAAAGCAGCCCCAGACCTCAAAATGGAACATGGCTCAGTAAGCAATATCACGATCACAAATGACCACTCAAACGTGAGGAAAAGGGTGTATCGATTGCATCACATTTTTATTCAAAACTAATATATATTTGAAATTCGGCATAACGCTATAATAGACAAGTTAGTTCCCAACAGTCCCAAGCATCCATTTCAATGCGGCAAGTGGTAAAAGCGGTGTATAGTGCCACCATTGGGGGTCAATTTGAAATCACGGACTTTTTATAAAAGGATTGTATATAAATTAACAGTAGAAGAGGTTGGCCCTTTGTCTCCAATTTGCCCAAACAAATACACCTCTGTGGGTTGTATTTGAGGCAATTTTTAATACTGGGCTAAACCTAACTCCAATGGACCCTTTGCAACATTGCGATGTAGCCATATCTCAAATCCTAAGCAAACTCACCACACTTCCTTTAAAGGCAGTGCAATAATTTGTCCACTAGATTAGTTAACTACTTAATAGATGGCACTTGACTCATATGGAGACTGGCATGGCGTAGAAACTCTCCGACGACTTTTGTACAAAGCCGTCTTAGCCTTCACCATAGGTAAAAGTATCTGTTTCTTATAATGGAAAAGTCACTACAAGAAGACTAATCATAAGCATTTAAAAATAGCGTGGTTGATTTGGAAGGCACGTGCAAACGTCAAGCAATTTTTTAAATAGAAAATCTTTGACCAATCTGAGTGCCGATTCCACGCAGTGTTCGGGCAAAATGTTAGATGGATGCACATGGCTACGCAAATGGCGAGGGGGCCAATTAAATTCAAGTGTTGTAGCCAAACGGTAACAATACTGAATCGTACAAGAACTATGGGCTTTCTCCGCAAATCTACTCAAATATAATGGATGCAATTGGGAGAAATGAGTGAATAGGATGAAATGTCTTTGTTTTCACTAGCTTCTCAATTAAGGGGCTTGACAATGTTGGCCTAGGATGCGGAGGTGAGCATGTGTTTCGGACAAAACTCCCAAAATACCCAAAAAACTAGGGGATCCAAAACTTGTGGATTGGTTGGTCGATTGACGGATGTGAGCGTGGAGAAGTGAATTCACAGCCACGATCAGTCAACGGCATTACCTTGACAGATGCCATCTATGAGAGTGTAATATCTACCTACTCTCTACATGCCAAATGACAGATTGTACCACGCATTGGCAGCGGTATTCCCGATTTTATACCCAACAGTCTTCTTCTGCCTCCATTTCCCCCTATGAGCCTGCATAGTACTGTCTAAAGGAACATGGAGACTTTTTTGTTTATCAGGCTCGGGATTCTTCCACACTACTCGCCTGTCTCCAGAGCTTGTCATTGCATCACACATTAAAAGGATAGCTCTTTGAAGTGGTTCACTAAAAGCTCTGCTGTACTTCCAGTGGTTCTATAAGTGATTGTTCACTACTGGAATGTCTTGATACTGTCTATTAATTTGATGTAGGCAATGAATTCTAACCAAGAAAACACTTCATTCCAGAAGTTTTCCATAAGATGTTTGATACTAGTCAAGACAAATGGTGGTTGACAATGGTTTGGCAAGTTTAAGGACAATCCCTTGCAATATACTCCAATCATTTGAGTTGTGATAGATAGCTTCGATAGGGAAAAATAATCTGCAACCCTTGGCTTGCTTACTGGAACTACAGTTGTAAGCAGAGGATTCACAAATCCCTTATTAATACGGCACCGAGGTTACAAAAGTTTAGAATTCTGAATGATTTCATTCCAAAGCGTAACACTTTTCATTGCCAATTGGTGAGATTCAAAGAGCCATTTTGAGCCAGTCTGTACTGCATTTCTTCAGTAAACACACTATGAGCCTCAATTCCTCCGTATTTTTGAGGGTTCCTTATCATCATCAACCACATAGATTTACGCGTCCAAACAACCACTCATTCAACTAGTAGCCCATGTCTATCGTATACTTTGGCTGTCACCTTTACCTATGAACACGACAGACATCGCAGTTCCTCTTCACCTCCTTCCTCTCTGCCTCGCCAAGTGGCTAGATTTGTACGGTCTGAAAGTAGTCATTCACTCCTAAAGAAAAATTAATAATCATGCTTTGAGGTAAACGCCTGGCATACCATTAAAGTGACTTTCTTCTAAAAAACTAAATTTGACCTTTTATTTTTTCTACAGAGATCACTCCTGCCCTATGATCTTGCTCGGCAGGAAAAGGAGGAAGAAATACGCTACTGATTTAGATGCATGACATCGAGCACAGAATGAAACAACTAAAGGGTGAACGCAGATCGAAGGTGAGATAAACGAAGGAAAGGAGTTGATCACCCCGCTTATACACCCATTGTATTTAGCAAAGTAAAGATGGGTCTTGTGGACTGCTTTCTGCCCATAAAGACCGCTATTCGACGTTGTGGAATCACAGTCATCTTGGTTGCGTTACCTACGACTTACTAAAAATTCCTCTCGGATTTCGACCTGCGGCTCATTCATTTATTCTCGTTGCATCCTTTTCATTCAACTTTTGCTATCATTGAGTAAAAAAGAGTAATGCAAGGACATCTTGTTGATTCACATATTTTTAACACTTATGGTGTTAATGGAAGGTCTGCAGGAGCAAAAAATCTGCATTATGGGTTTGACTGTCCTCGTGAGGACAAATACAGCACACAAATACACAATCAATTGAAGTGAGTACATCAACTCCCCTAGTAACTGTTGTACAACAAGGACCGCCACATCTCTTCCACCTCTCCAATATCTACCATCACGTTACACGGATACTGGTCTCAAGTGAGTTGTAACCGCTAAACGTAATCACCACACGAGATCGTTGCCACACAATTTTAAGCAAAGTCGGAAGTAGATACGGTGTCACAAACAAGCTGGAGAGCTAGCGCTCGTCACGGTGTTGCCTCTGTGGCATGCCTTCAGCCGTTCCAGCATGTCCGGAAGCTCCACCATCAGGATGTGCAGACTACTCAGTACCTCGTGACAGAAGCCCAACATCCCCTAATTCTTCGTGCGCACACTGACTTCTTTCCGCAACACCAAAGAATGCAGCCATTTCTTCACTTCACTCCCCTACCATCACACCTCTGTTCTCGTCAACACTCCGATCTCCTAACCCACCCGACAGGATGCCTTAGCAACCAAATAATCTATATCGTCCCATCCCTCCCCCATGGGTGCACGTGACCAGACACCACACAGTCGACCTTTGCCTTCATTTTGAGAGAATGAAAGGGCCTCCCCTAGCAACAGTCACTTACTAACCTCAATACAATACAAACGTACTTACCTTCAATTCACCCAGGCAATGCAAAATGCACACAAGGGAGTGGGACAAGTCAAGGTGATTGGAGAATTCACACACGAGGGTTGTATTAGCCTCAATAAAGAAGTGAGTGGATGGACCGGAGTCAATCTCTTAATGCCTTCTCCAATACGGGTACGGCCAATGCGTAGTCGAGAACGACTACCAAGCGAATGAAGCCAATTCAGCGTAGCAAAAGGTCCTCAATGCCACAAATTGGGCTTTTATTTGTTGCATTTCATTATACGTGTGCGTGCACTAAGCGACAGAGGGTGGCAATAAGTATGAAGACGCGCTTCAGTAGAGTATGAATTTGAATGAGATTCCACGCTGATTAGGAAAGGTCATATTTTTAACAATGGAATAGAAGCACACCTAGTGAAGCCACGCTTTTGCACAAACATACATGCAGACATACCAATGCTGTGATTGGTTCCACTAATTTGCACACGTGTCGGGCCGTTTTTCTAGTGGGTAAGAGCTAAGCCAATCTGCATTTCACGTTCACGTGATCTACTCGAATGGATGGTGGACGGGACCAACTGGCGTGGCCGCAAAACTGACAAATGGATGGGCTGTCCGATGCGACAGCATATAGGAGAGCGGCTTCAGCGACACGCGCTCACATTCCCATGTTCGAGCTGAACGACATGTTCGTCTGCTCTCCAAAGTCGCGTGGAAGTGCACTGAGGCGTAGATCCCACTCACACATCGACCCTAAACGGGCCACTGAGTTAAGGAGAGTAAGTGGTTCAACACACATCATTCCCACAATTTCTGGTTTTCTATAAGAAACGCTCACTGTAATTCACCACTTCATTGCATAAGGTGAAGAAGCAGAAGGCAGAACGCACAAGACGAGCACGGATTTCGGACAGAATTGTGGAGCTGCACGGTCTCGCCCTCTCCATGGTTGGACAAGACGTAAGTTCCCCATCAATTTATTTTTTACCACAACACGCATAGGTCTGTTCTGTTGTGCCTGACCACGTGGGCCGTTCCAGTAGGCGATATTGATGACACCGCTACTACCTGATTATGTGGTTGCTGATGAGGCAAATGTGTGGTCTTCACTCGTGCAGCTCAATGCTATCACGAGGAGAATGAGCCAAGTGATTGTGTTTGCCTTACAGGTGGGAAGCAGTGTTCGTATGGGGAAGGCGGAGATGCTGAACTTCTGTCACGAAGTGTTGAGTGGTCTGCACAACCTGCTCGAGGCGAACCCACAAGTAAAGGCGCGATTACAGGCGCACCACAGTGGTGTTGGTGCAGCAACGACTGCTGGCTGTGGAGATCTCGTTCCCTCTCACATTCCTGCCTTCACTTCCACCTCTGCCTCTGCCTCTGCCTTCACCCTCTCTGTTTCGATACCACAAAGCATCCCTTGTGATAGTGGTGTCTTCGATTTACCTGCATCAACATCAGTCCCTGTCGTGCAATCGTCCTCCGTCGTAAACAGTAACCATGACCCCACCGACTGTCCTGTGCAACCGAAGGAAAGCAAAGGGATATGGAGGCCTTACCTGCACTGCTTATAACTGCTGCTCGTGACCACTCGCAGTTTACTCTTCAACTTTACTTTCCTTCATGTAGTGCCATCAGACCAATCACTTTGGCAGCATTTTTACATTGGGATGTAAATGCTACAGTTATCCATTAATTTCAACCTATAATCTCACTTCACCAGGCGTGATGTCATTACTTCCCATCTTGCGCCTTTTAATGGACTCATGAGACTCACGTTTCTGACTGTCCTTCCCTATGTGGAAAATTAAACTCTCTTCCCAGATGACACTCTCCACTATCTCCTTGGGGATGACTTGAAGGCTATTGTGATGGATGGAGTTAAGTCGCAACCGTTTGTTTCAGTCGTAAGGTTCCTTGAGTACTATTACCGTGATCACTTTGGATTTGGGAAAACACGGATGCAAATAGTTGAGTGAAGGAATGGGCAATAATTTTTGCCCAAAATTGTTTTGCATATTCGATAAACCATGCCATACACACATAATTGAAATGGTCCTTAGAAAATGACGTGACATGTTGGTCAATGTTTATTTGATATCCATGCAGATGACCTTGGTGATTTGTGTAACTCTACAGATGGCACGTTTTACGAAGTGCATTGTGTTTCAGTAGTGTTGCATAATGAGGCGAGAAGGAAACCGTTGGACTTGACATTTGCCATCTTCCTTTGTATGTTTTTTCGATACTCTTTTTAAGTTTGCATTAATATTATGAACAACGGTGGATCATATTCCACCATGACTGTAGATGGAAAACAGCAGGAATGAATGCTGGTAGAAACATGGGCAAAATATATCCTGCCTATGTAAGCAATCACTGCGAATTAATTATCTTTTTCCTTACTTCACTTGGCACTTTGGGCAGGACCGCATGCTTAAGACGCTTGCCGGTCATTTTTAGGTAATGAAAGGCTTGTCGGCAAGATGATGACAAGTCAAAACAGAACGATTATTCTCTATTGCATGGATTATATATGTTTTAAATGCCCACGTGGGTAGCTTCATTCCAATCGACTGAATGGAGGAGTTAGTCGTTACCATCAGTGGAACATTAGTCAGCAAATTCACATCAGTGTCATTATCGGTGCCACCATTAAGACACTACACTTTATTTATCATTAATAAATTTAAGACAAGCACCACATTCGTGAGCTCCTGCATTACAGAAGGATTAGAGTCCCACTCCTATTAAGTCAGACATGATACCTGGAATAGGATAAGTAAATGCCTTTCAAATCAGTCTCGATAATCAAATTCGGTCTGTTGGTTCACTGTTTTGTGTAACTGAAGGTGTAAAAAGAGGACAATGTGGGGAAAGTGGTAAATGATTAATCGTCAACAACTCACACGAGATTGGCAGGTGGCACAGACCCAAGGGAGGGAAGTGGACATGTTGAGAGCTGATATAGCCACTTTGGTAAAATGAAATCACGTCGTGTGTCTTTCGGTTGCAAATGTATACACAAAAGGCTTTAAAGTAGTGGTCGTAGTTATCGGCATTCAAATGATATCGAAGGATTGACAGGACTAGTAAATTATGTTAGATGGAAAAGCCAGCCTAAATAAGAAATAAATGAATTCCAACTCTTGATGGTCCTCAAAATGCCCATTCGCCTCTGTCCGCGTCACCGTATCAGTGATATGCTAGGATGAGGAAGGTGAGAATGGGGGAGAGTAAAGGATAATGACAATGTGGGATAGTTCACACACATTATGGCCTCGTGATGCTTAAGGTAAGATATTGCGCTATCGAAAACCAAAATATTAGAAAATGGATATGCTGGTAGTGAAGTCATAATTGATTTACAATTTGCTTAGTCATCAAATGATGGGGGAAGGGGAAATGTTTGCAGGTGTAATCGAAATGAACCCGCAAACCATCATAATTATGCCTTCTTGTCCAATAACAATGAGACTATTCTAGTGAGTCGATGCGGTGGAATATGATTCAAGTGACTTGTCATCGCAGTTCTTGAGCGACGAAACCACAATTGATGCCACGCAGATAACTCATAGCACACTCATTTTGAACGCTAAAGCCACATTCCATGTTAGCAGGAAGGTCCAGTGGACTGATTGGTGTGCCTGTGCGCTTTGACGCAATTCAGGCAGTTTTGTACAATAGAAGGTTTGCACAAGTAGAAGTTGTGACATGTAATCTTGTCGACCTCATCGTCCACCTCATCATCTCAATTTACCCACCATGCGGATGTCGAGGGAGTATGGGCATGGTTACGATGTGGACGAGAATTGCAATGGGTGCATTACTGGTTCAGTTTAATAACTTAAACGCTGTAATAGAAATAAGCACGAGCCGATTACTGTGGAGAGGAGGGAGGGAGACGCAGGGAGGGATGTGAAGTACTAGTCGGGTGACACCTCAAACACATGCTCATGCATCTACCAAGCATGGTCGTGGTGGGATGAATAATTGAACATCCTGACAGCCACTGGAAAGACACGATAGAGTCACGCGTTCCCTGTTTGAGTTAATCCGCGTGGGGGGAATTCGCACGGATACTGTGGTTCCTTACTCACGTTAGTATCGCAAATGCAACCGACCGAGTTAGTGGAAGCGAAACCGCCTCCCTGTGCTGTTTGCCGGACCATTCCTACTGATTGCACGATTGCAATCTGATCATTCAGTCAAATGGAGGAGCAATTTTCACTGCTTAAAATAACTCCACATGAATAAAGAGGGACAGTGTTACAGACAGTCTCGTCACTTAGCCATCACTACACCACAGGGAGGGTCACCTGCGCCTGACTAGACGACTGGCAGGGTGGTCGGTCGTCTGGGTGGATGGGGGTGGCAGCACGCTCTTCAAATCGCCACACCCATTGCTCACGTTGTGGCGTGCGTGACGTATCAACGATGCCCACACGTGTGCCCTCCTACTTTGCTTGGTGGGATGCGAATGGGGGCATGTGGAGAGAGGACATCAATCATGAGCTAGGTGACTTCAAAGTGCCAAAAGCCGCAACCAACACCACCATCATCACCACTACCACCACCACCATTAACACCACCACCTTTTAATCCTTACACGGTGTCGGCACTCGAAAAGAGGTTGATTGTGATCCGAGTGAAGGCCATGAATGTGATTTCCAGTAGCGACAAGGTATCCTGGTAAAGCTGGCGAAAGACAGGTCTTGTGTCGCGTGTGGCAGTGTTGAAATAGGTAGAACACAAGTATGCCACAAACGAAGGAAATACATGTTGTAGGAAGTGTCGTCAAGCATAACTTTGGTTGCAAGTGCGACGTCAGTTGACTGCGTTTACAGAGAGTCTGTCAGAGTTGTTTACGTTGAAAGCATAATGTGTTAATAACCAGTACGGATATCGTAAATGTGTGCTGTAAACTGTCCAATTGGAATGGAGGGACGTCAGTGGCAGTACTGGCCACGAAGAACCGACATCACATCTATGAGATTCAGTGTGGTGCTTGACCATGCGGACTTAATTGGGTAAATTCGATTGCTTTTGTTGCTGGTGTGAATGCGAGAGTTTGGAATTCTCCCAGGGGGAACTAAGCGGTATGGGAGGTCTCATTCTGTTCAAATTAGTCACCGAAATAAGCGCAGAAGATCATATACGGTCACCGGATATCGTAGGGAGAGATGTTGCTAATCACTGGTGGATAAAGTCCTACCGATGTGCGAAGAGGAAGAGGTGGGGGGCAGAAGAAGTTGGTAGAATGAAACCGATGGTATCCCTTGTCAAGAGGAAGGCGAGACAGTTGGGATAGCGACTGGAATGGAGGAATGCCAGTCGTCCAGTTTTGTGGAGATGGTCACAACTTCATACTTTCCGTGGAGCACAAACGTCAAGACACGAGGCGACACATTAATCTACTCACTCGTCAACACCTTTTCTCATGCTGCTTCCTTCAACCTGACTGCACCAGCCTACCGTCTTGGCGTTTCCAAATGATACAAGCTGCCCTGTAATTCGGAATCACTCTTAGCTAATTGAGACAAGCCCTACAGCACAACAATGCACCGCATTAGCATGTCGCTGATGTCCCTCCCTTGACGCTACCACTGTTGCTACCAAAACTCTGTGACAATGGCAGAAGAAAACTGGATTTTGAGTTTGCCTGAGAGAATAATGTTATACTTATTGCTGGTTGCCCAACTCGTACACCAGTCAAATCACGATGGTGATGGAAATTCATCTTATGTGCTGTTGAGGAATTGGGGATTACCATTGTGGTTCCCGATAATTCGTTCGCAAATCAGACAGAGTAGAATAGAGAGCATGTAATGAAATTACATGTGCTAGCTTTAGTTCCTAATACGGAATAAAATCGACCCTACACATAGAACCTCTTCACCTCTTCATCTGCCGATGTAACCGTTTGTGGATGCATCCTCCAAATGCACAGGCAGTGGTTGCACACGCTTGTATTAGGTGAAGTGGTCTGAGAGGGAGACTGTGAGGGGATGGAGATCAGAGTACAGCCTGCTGATTGCAGTTAAGGGAGAGCATACGAGTTGTCGCAACTGCTGGTCGGTCGCCAATGCATCACGTTTAATTTTTGGCCCAGATGAGGGAAGTGAAGTGAAGTGAAGTGAACGGAAGGGAAGTGAAGGGAAGTGTAGGGGAGGGAAGGGAAAGCGGAAGTAATGTGCTGATGGGGTGTCCTGAGAGCCGCAGTGATGACTGAGGGTAGAGAAAATTGAGAAGCAATATTGGGGATTAGTGTAGAAAGAGACGGCATTTCGCATTACCCTCAACTCACGCAAAACGAGGGAAATGGTGGTTTGCTAAAGCATGTTGCCTGGATCTATGGATGATAAAGGTGGTTATAAGTGGTATTTGCACATCCAAGATGTCTGATTTGATGTGTTGGTTCCTAGTTCATTGAGTCACTTAGTCACCTAGTCCTCATGTTGCTGCTTCGAAGTGTTCGTGATGCCATGCTTTGCGTCTCTTGTGGGCTCACCTGAACGGATGCATTCAGTCTGACCACGGAGCAAGCGCGATAGGGCCAACCACGAGAACGTCTTCACAGTGCTCAGTCCTAAGTTTTACCTTTTACAGCTTCGGGAAAACACAGCAAGTTGAGCTTTTAGTCCTGTTCGTCGAAGTGGACGCAACAGCCGACGCCGGTGGCTGTGTTACCTATCGTAAAATGATTGTTTCCATGTTCTGGTAAACATTACCACTGAGCTCAATGCCAGAATGTACAAAATTCAGTTGTTTGGTAAGATTAAACTCGTCATTTGAACTCGCATATAGGAGGCTATGGGTGTTTAGATGGGGGTGCATTTCACACTTGAGTATAGGCTTAGATGCAGAGAAGGAAATGTTCCCATCTAAGTGCTGACCATGGTGGATATTGATTACGACGACGACGTTGTTGTTGATGATGATGATGTCGACTCTGAATGCACAAGTGCAAACTTCCAGTAGAAAGACTTTCCGGTGGCATTTCACGGAATGCTTGATTGGCGATGTGATGGCACGATTAAATCACCACCACTGCAGTATTATTCTTCAAGAAGTATTTATGTTATCGTCTACAGGTGAGTGGGGTCGTGACCTCTCGTCTTGAACTCCACCGCACACACACACACACACGCAGACAGAGCATGCTTGAATGCAGTGTAAACAGAGAAGGAGAGGGTGGAGGGGAGGAGTGTAGAGGGGTGGAGGTGTTTCAGAGACTATGGAGTGGGGCGTGCCACCATGCGTCTTCGCTCACCTCCTTCTCGTGGACTACGTGACTGTGAGAATGCACGACAGGACACGAGGCTGTGGGCATAATTTGTCACAGCTGCAGCAAGGTAAGGTAGTGCCTGCTTTTGAATTCTGATGCAGGAAGGTAAGACAATGCTTCATCACCCCATCTGGATTGAACACTTCACCACTGATGTGAAGATAGTGCAATTGGGGAATGTGGAGTTAGTTGAGTGAAGGTCAGCTTGGATGTACTCCACTTTGCTTCCATTAATTGGTTAAACAGGGAATGGTAGGCGGCAGTGGTATGCAGACCATCTATTTCAGTCGATATCAAATTTGTAAAACTACAGATGAAGCACTCAATTACTTGCTGCTAGACCACGGGAGGGTCTTGGTAATGGCGTCCTGAGGTTGATACATGGGACGATCGTGCATGCATGTGATGAGTAGCATTGATGGGCGTTGGGTATGTATGTGTGCCTTTGAATGGTCACGTTTCCCTCCTATGCCATCACCAGGAATTCGGAGTAGTTCTACTGCGCTGACACGATAGCAGGGTTTGACCAACTAGACGGACATTTGTAGACATGAATCACATAAGAAAGTACGCATTCAAATCGATGGATGCGAAACCGCTTTGGGAGAGATGACATCACCTGCCAGAGTTCCAAATGTCGAACACCACTTTGGTAGAAATTTTGGTTGTCTGCACAGGAAGACGGTGCGCTGCGTCTTCGTTAAAATAGAAATGCGACTTGTGGTGTTACCGTTTAAAAGTGGCATACGGTGCCAAATGTTTTACAAAAAGCCCTTTTCAATCAAAGACTTGGACTTGAGTATGGGATTTAATGTTTGTGCATGCACTGGCTTCCTTGTTACCCCTTATCTTTGGTGACGGAATGGCCCTCAAAGGGGGTGGAGAAAGCAGACATGAAGGACAAGCGTCTAATTGACTTGCACGGTCCTAACAAGCAAAATTAGAGGGTCTGTGTGTTTTTCCATTTGTCTACATGGAGGTTTCCGTACCTCCATCGATCCCTGGAATGGTGCGGGCACTGTGGTGATGGCTTGAGACCTACATTATTCCATCTATCGGGATTTTCAACGAGGATGCACCCCAACACTTGCATCGCTCCTAACGACGTTTGGGGTTTTAGGTAGATCGACAAGGTAGTAGTGATTGAAGACCAGTTGGATCTATGGCATTGGCTCACCGTGACCTGGTTCGTTGATGTATTTGACCACAGGACCTTCCCGATCTCTGTGAGTTCCTTTCACTCACTTCCATTTACATCTCATTAGTTCACATGCACATCTGCCAGAAGTCCTGCTCCAAAGTGTGTAGTCATAAAGCGTTTTCAAGAGGGGTATGCACACCTCAATGGCATGAGCTGCAAGTGGTCCTGTTTTGAGCTGACATCTAGGTGACATGGATGGCTTAATCTGCCGAGACTCATGATAAGAGAGCTACAGAATCTCCAAGACTTTTGGGATTTTCCCTTCTCTAACGTATGATCAAGGAAGTGGGTAGAAGTGAATGGATCAAACGCCTATTCATTTGAAGTGAATGTGACGGTCAGTGCTTTGTGTAACCATGGGATGTGCTGCCAGTTTTAAGATAAGAAGAAAGCTGAGCATTGGCTCCACGTATCCTTGTTACAATCGTATTGTAAGTGCACTAGCTCACCTGTATCTGTTGATTTCAGTCACCTTCTTGGTGGTTTGGCGTTTCTTCTACGTCACATCTGTCATCACCCCACAGTCCTATCACTAAGTTTGCGATAGCTTTCTCTCTATGTTGATGTATATTATGCCTTCTTCAGGAAGGTCAATGACGCTACTTCCTGACATATTCCATTAAAAAACCTGTTTTGGCTACGGAAAGCGATAGACCCTAAGAATTGCATCTGTCCCTGTTAAGTTCGGCCCCAATCTTGGTGATATGCCTCTCTTTCAGGCAGTATTTATAGCTACTGAAAAAGCCAATCTCTAGACCTAGAGTATAGTTTTTTCTAGACCCAAGTATCTTATTTTGTCTCCCTAAAATGCATTTTGCAAAGGGAGTGACCCATTAAAATCAAGGAGATGGACATCTTTTTGAATTCATTTCTTTTCCTATGGTTAATATTAAATGTTTTGTGTTGATTCCTATTTGCAAGTGGTTTTACCGCACCTAATGCCTTATGGTGGGACAGTTCGTGAGAAGGGAAAATCTCTATAGCAGAAAGGTAAATTACTTCTGAAAGACTTGGTTTTACGACATTCACGTTTTCAATCAGAAGAAACATGTGTAAACGAAAATGAGATTGTTGTAAATCTATCTTTACTATGCTTGCATAGCTGATCACGCGAACCCTTTGGTCTAACTTTTAATCACTGGGAAAATGACATTATGTCCTGTTCGTGGTACCTTAGCTTCTAGTCACCTAGCCTTTCTGTATGTCAAAAAAAAGTCTGCTTTCAGACCGTGATGTCTAATGCTTACATCAGTATATCCATTCCAATGTATCATTCCCACCGCCAGAAATACCAAAACAAGGCAAAAGATGAAATGGTTTGCCCTTTAGAAGCTCTTTAACTATATTTTCCTCTGTTCTGCCCTCAAAACCTCGTCCTAATCTCACCTTAGCCTTTGCCTCGCTTGAACACCCATTGTAATGTGGCAAATCAGAAAATACCCATCAACTAAGTAGTGAGCTCTGAGATACAGTTGTATTGTGAGACTGTGACACTGGCACTCGGACGACGGTGTGTCAGATTACTACCAAAGCTCCAAATAACTCTGCATTATGACGTCCTATAATTAATAGCTTTATTCCTGCACATCACTCAGAAACCTGATTTGCAGACCATAAAGCACACCTAATGAATGAACTTCAAATCTTCATGTCATCCTAGTAATTAGTGGACGGGCAACTCCGATAAAAGGCAATGCAATCTAAAATTGACGGTCGGTCAGCCACTTGGCTATCGACAGTTACCTTTTTAGTTGGAACTAGCTTCTTAAGTGCTGGTAATTACAACTGTCAGCGTTTTGCGAGAGTAGCATGACGGAAGTTTCAACTGCCCATTTCGATTTCTCATATAAAATGCCTCAATTTAGCCACTTTTGTAGACATTATTCTTAATTCTGCCCAATCATTGACTATTTCATGGAAAGACTTCTGGAATTTTAATCTCCTTGCTAATTTGCTTACACAGAAGTCTCTGGGGAGAGCATAACTTTCATAAATATGGTAGCCAAAGCAACCAAGAATCCGAAACCAGTGGGTGAAAAGGAGGTGTATGTACAGCAATAGGTCCTTCCGGGATAGTGGAATACCCACCTCGCACCAATTGTAGTCTCAATGAAATACTTACGGCATGAGCAGCACACTAGAAAACCCCAACATTAGCAATACACCCCATCTATGTGGTCCCTATGACTTACCTCAAATATTTTTAAGTTTGAACTAGCGTTGCCTTTCTAAGAACATCAAGAAGACGTAAGGAACACGACCTGTCAGAGCAAATGACACATGCAAAGCGGCAGTCTGTGGGAGACACATCATTTAGTACCCACAAATGTTGGGATAGTCACTTTTATAAGGCTCTAGGTCCCATGGAAGTGTGACCACATTTTCACCATCTTAGCTGGGGTGACTGACAAATAGTCGGCATACCTATCCCCTACCCTGCCCCACCATCCCTTCTGTGGTAAACAAAAGCAGTCAAGACGGAGGCCGTGGGAGCTCATAAATTTGCAGCGAGTGTGTGGTGGTAAAGAAGGCGCTAATTTTATTGCACTACAGCCAAACTAGTTCAAAGCTTAAAAACAAACCTGACAATAAAAAGGTCTGAAGACATCATCTACGCGTTGTTAATCAATTCCGTCCTGTAGTATCGAATGTTGACGTTAGTGGAACCAAAGCTACTGAAGCTACGCTCACTCATTCTCGATGACACAGTTGATTAGTGAGAACTAAAACAGAATCTCGCTTAAATCAATTCCACTTGTTCCGNTTTGATAGCACAGTCGATCACTGAGAACTAAAACAGAATCTCGCTTAAATCAATTCCACTAATTCCGATATGAGACACTGTCAAAATACCCAAGTGAATCAGGTGCCCATATACCAGCACTCCAATCAGCTCTTCTCTACACTCTAGATCACACAGGTCTACAAAACCACCCGTATTACTGTATTAAAAGTTGGGCCTCTAATCAGGTCATTTAAGAAGCAAATGCATCATCTTGTGGTGACATTGGCAGCATCAAAACGAACGCAACAATTTTTTAGAGATAGAAAATTGTAGGTTGCAGATTGCACGTTTACAAACGCAACAGAAAAAAATAGTACAGCAAAAGTATTGAATGTAGAAGCTGGAATGTAAAGAACATTTCCTTAAAAGGTGACTCCCTTTACAATAACCCACTAAGTGATAGGTGATGTGATCAAGTGCCTCTGAAAGCAGTCGTTGGAGAGGTAAGGGAAATGTTTAAATTATGCACGTAAGATGTGCCTTATACTTTCTAAAATTTACGATGCATTCTTTACTGTTGTAATAATATAATTCTGAAGGTAAGCTGCATTTGTTTAAGTCACCAAAACCATGAGACATAAATCATTTGATGCACTTCCAATTTCACTTTCGGCTAGGGCAGCACATTGGGAAGGGATCATTCAAATCGCCCATGAACAAGGCGTGTGCGCATGCTTTTGGGGTCACGTTCCACCTGTTTATCGGGTGGACCAGCGGTCATACTGCCTTTCACCTCCCCCCACTGCCTTTCCCACTTTTCGCACCTTTGATTGCGCGACTTAGTGATTTTAAGACTGAATGCGGTAACCCAAATTGACCAATGGAACACGCGCGTTTCTATTCCACATACCAAGCCTGACTTCACAGGGCATATTCCACCCAGCCAAATACTCGCCTTTGAAAAGTAGACATCAGAAATGTGCAGCAGTGGTTGCAAGAGGTGTTTTCCAATCCAAATGAGCTAGATCAATAAATGTGACGCAAATCGTGAACTTACTGGGCAAAAAGGTAGTCGGTGTGCCCTACCTGTTGCGGATGCAATGGTTTTAACATTAATTTGCTAAGTAATAAGGCAACATTAATAGTAACAAGGGTCCCTTTACTCCACACTCAGCTCAGTTGCGCTTTGAAATTCCAAAGAGTCACGATCCACTTACAAGATTCTACTTCCTGCTGCTTAGAAAAGCGTATCCACTTCACTACACTTTACTGCTACACTACTCCACACTTAACTTGCCGACCATTGAGCTGCCTGATTCAATGAGATGATCTAAACAAATATCAACGTGCACTGACCAACTCATAACGTTGTGCTTGAGACTATCGGATTGACATCCATGGCCTGCACCACCGGCTATATCACACATTCCTCAATTGTACACCAAATCTCCAAGCCTTCACACAACACATCTGATTCCTGTTTCCCCAAATCCAAAGTGATCACGATAGCAGTACTCAAAGCACCTTAAAAATGAACCAACCGGTTATGCCCGATCCCAACAAAACCCAATAGCTTTCAAGTCATAGCAGAAGACACATTAGAGCGTACTACCTGGGAAGAGGGTTCCGTTGTCTACGCGTGAACGAAGGATCAGAAACAACCTACCACTGTGATATTATTAGCCCATGAGAGCGCGTAAGATAGGAAGCAATGATATCATGCCTGGTGAAGTAGTACTGTCACTCGTAATAATAGATAACTGTAGCATTTACTTCCCGATGTAAAAATGCTACAATAGTGATCGATACAATAAAATCTATGAAAAGAAGAGAAGTCAGAGAGCAAACTGTGTGTCTTCATGACCAACAGTTATAAGCAGTGCAGATAAGGCCTCCATATTCCTTTGCTTTCCTTCGGTTGTACAGAACAGTCGGTGGGGTCGTGATTACTATTTACGACGGAGAACGATTGCACAACAGGGACTGATGTTGATGCAGGTAAATCGAAAACACCACTATCACAAGGGATGCTTTGTGGTATCGAAACAGAGAGGGTGAAGGCAGAGGCAGAGGCAGAGGCAGAGGCAGAGGCAGAGGCAGAGGTGGAAGTGAAGGCAGGAATGTGGGAGGGAACGAGATCTCCACAGCCAGCAGTCGTTGCTGCACCAACACCACCGTGGTGCGCCTGCAATCGCGCCTTTGCTTGTGGGTTCGCCTCGAGCAGGTTGTGCAGACCACTCAACACTTCGTGACAGAAGTTCAGCATCTCCGCCTTCTCCATACGAACACTGCTTCCCACCTGTAAGGCAAACACAATCACTTGGCTCATTCTCCTCGTGATAGCATTGAGCTGCACGAGTGAAGACCACACATTTGCCTCATCAGCAACCACATAATCAGGTAGTAGCGGTGTCATCAATATCGCCTACTGGAACGGCCCACGTGGTCAGGCACAACAGAACAGACCTATGCGTGTTGTGGTAAAAAATAAATTGATGGGGAACTTACGTCTTGTCCAACCATGGAGAGGGCGAGACCGTGCAGCTCCACAATTCTGTCCGAAATCCGTGCTCGTCTTGTGCGTTCTGCCTTCTGCTTCTTCACCTTATGCAATGAAGTGGTGAATTACAGTGAGCGTTTCTTATAGAAAACCAGAAATTGTGGGAATGATGTGTGTTGAACCACTTACTCTCCTTAACTCAGTGGCCCGTTTAGGGTCGATGTGTGAGTGGGATCTACGCCTCAGTGCACTTCCACGCGACTTTGGAGAGCAGACGAACATGTCGTTCACCTTGAACATGGGAATGTGAGCGCGTGTCGCTGAAGCCGCTCTCCTATATGCTGTCGCATCGGACAGCCCATCCATTTGTCAGTTTTGCAGCCACGCCGGTTGGTCTCACCCACTATCCATTCAATCAGGTCTCGGAAATGTAACATGCAGATTGGTTTAGGTCTTACCCACTAGAAATACGGCATGACACGCGTGTGGATTAATGGAACCAATCACAGCACTGGAAGATCTGCACGTGTGTTTGTGCAAAAGCGCGACTTCACTGGTGGCGCTTACGTACCAATCCAGACGAATTGATTAGCCATAATCGTTCTCCACTAATACGTCTTCATACCTATTTCTACACTTTCCCGCTGTTTTAACTCATGCTTGCAAAACAAACTGTAACGAGGACTAGCCTGCTTCGTTGCATTGAGGACTTTTCTGTGATGCTGCATTGGCTTCATTCAGGAGCTTGTCGTTCTCGACTGCTCATTAGCCGCCTCTGCGTTTGAGAAGGTCTTTAAAGGCATACCCTCGCTCCACCAACCGACCTGTTTATTTAGAATAAACCAATCCTTGTGCGTGATTTCTTAGGTTACATTGACGCATCCACTTTCCTCGTGCACATTAACCTTTAGCTAGACGAATTGAAATTGATTTTGTTTGTGGTACTATGTGCTAGAAAAGTCATTACTACTAACGGAGGCCGTATCATTCCTTAGAAAAAGCCTTGTGGTAGGTAGATATCGATGTGTTTGTCTGATCACATCCCATTTGGACATTACAGTTAATCGCGGAACAGAGATCTCATAAATCACTTGCTTCTACCATTGCCGACTCACTTGTAAAAGTGTCACTATAACATTGTAGGCCTCGAAGAGGTAGATGGGATACCTTTTTCCCAGTTGTATTGTGATTATTAATGCAGCCACTTCAGTTGTTTGTATTTTTTCATGTCCTCAGGACAATTTCTGCAGTTATTGAGCAAATAGTTTTATCGAGCATCAAATATGCCAAGGATATGCGGATTGCATATTTAGGCTCAAGGAACTATGAACAGATTATGACCGAACCACGAACGTGGAAGTTGAAGCAAGTAGATTGCCGAAAGAATGTGCAACTTCCCAATATCTTGTTGATATTATTCTTTGCCAAAAATTGGGTAAAATCTCGTACATATTATGCTTCATATAGTCTGGTGAAAGATGAGAGCTCGTATGCGCGCCTTTTAGCTACCTTGGATAGATGGATAGGTAAGTTAGCGATCCAAACAAGAAACCAAACGATCCACAAAGTGGAGGGGCTAGACTTCTAATGCTAGATATTTAGTGATTGGATCAGACGATATCTGAGTGTTGTAAATTTTCTTTTACTTGTTGGTACTTTCACTTTAAATTTTATGTGAGCTTACAAAATTTCCCTTCATTGCTGTCTTTAAATTTGCAATAGAAATTGTTGAAGGGGTAGCATGCAGTGCGAGTAGACAGATGAGCCAATGGCAGAGACGCAAGTGCTCAGTGAAGAGCGCACGCTCGTCTAACCAATCACATCATTTTCGGATGTTTACGGCCATATAATCGAACCGTACTGTCATTTTTTCTTTCTGCAATGACTTCATAACAACTTTACAACCTTTAATGACAAATGCACATGTTCCTTTTCAGTGAGGCCTGAGACGGCTGTGCATGTAAAACCTTCGAATAGTTTTAACATAATACCAGCCGCCATCCAAATCACTTATTATTTATTCAGAGACTTTTCGTTAATTGTTCACGTTGTAGCTAATTTCCTTAAAGAGAGTGAGGTGAGTTTGCCTACGTCATTGGACATGGTTGCTTTGCGATGGTGCAAAGGGTCTAGTGGAGATGAGCATCGGTTCTGCACGTAGAAATGCGCCTGAGCAGTAGAGGTGTAAAGCATAGGCTCCAACTCAATGTTTGCGCTAAAATGAACGCTCATCCTCTTCATGCATTGCTCACCACCTATCAGCCATCAAGTAGCTACTGAGATCTGTCAGACCTACCCCTCCGCCATTCGTACGGTCCCCTTTTCTTTTTGGAATTTTCTTTTAGAGATATGCTGAGTTTTATTCTACTCGACATAAGGTTCATGTCGATTAGAGTCTGCGCCATTGTACTTGAATGGACACTGGGGCCTTGAACAATGGATCGGTAGCAGAGGAGATGTCTCCTCCGAATGTCTGACAAAAACGCTCAAAGGTGCATTTCTTTACACATTAGCTGTAGTATACGGTTCAAAAAATCCATTTTGACGCGGTAGCACTTTATCAACATAACTGTCACCATTATCCATTTGTGTGCTAAATTGCTAATTCAAACCTCATGATTTTTACTGATAGCGACACCGCATCAGAAAGGTCTGAGAATAAGTAAAAAAATTTTCTGCCTTCACTGCTGCAGTAATCTTGTTTGCATCAAATTTACAACACTGATCGCATCTCACTCGTGGTCTTACTTTTTCAAGTGAAGCTATTAACCACCTTCCAATCACATCAAATTGCGAAGAAGATGGAAAAGAGCTAAATTCGGTAGGCATTGGCCTACCATTGGATTTACACGACAGGGTCAATTGAGTTATTTAAATATTGCCCGCAAACTGCTTATTTAATTGCTTGTCAGATTAAATTCAAGATGCTAGAGCATTCAGAATATTGCTTAAAAAATTTTACATGAGATTGTATTGTCACCCATTAAATTATGCATCTGAAGAAGTTAGTTCGACTTGTGGTGTGCAGGTAGACCCATCGTCCTAAAGAGATCCGGACGATTGGGCCAAACCCTACGTTTAATCTGTTTCCCCATCGAGCGCACTCTTCCATTTTTCCTCTTCGTCAGCTCTACTCAGTCCATCTCCACACTTGGGACAACTTCGTCAAATGCTCATATGTAAAGTGGAATGAGATGGAATGAAATGATATTAAATGTTTATCATGACTAAAATTAAAGTAAAGACGTAAAAAAATTGTAAGCTTATTCCAGTTCACGTGCCATTCCGTGGCGTCTTCTGAAAAGACCTTGACTTACTGTCAACATAGCACATCATCCCTTCACCTTCTCAGCCAATGGTTGTGATCTCATTCCACTGCTGAGTTATGCCGCGACTATTCATTAGTGAAGAGGTTGAGTGACAGTTCTCAGGCAAACAGTGGTCATTCTTTACTTGACTATTGCCTCCGCAGTGGTAAGCAAACGCTACAGGGTATACGAAATCGGCTGAGGAGTAAGCGAATGGTGAATGGTGAATGGTGGCAGACCCACCCTATGAATGTAAAAGACAGTTACAGAAGTGCCACATCCTCATTAACGCTTGAGTGTAGTTTAAACGCATCGTGCAAAACAAGTTCTGTTTTCACCTTCAAAGCTAGCTTCGACAAAAGAGCTAGCTTACTGTTCACAAATTGGCGTATTAATTTAGCGTTCATTAACAAAGGGTCAGAATGCTTCTGTAAATTTAACAGAATACACCTATACTTGATTATTTGCGTTATTCACCATCTATTTAAGTAGTGATGCTACCATTCGTAATCTGATAGTGATTATTTTTCCCCTCAAAACCTAAACATAGACTGACTAACTTATTACGTCCTGATTTACATCAATTTTTTAATGAAGAGGTAAAGTTTACTCCCTATCAAGGGAATCGGGAAAGTTTTGGGCTATACGACTCGATATTTAATTCAGTATACTCATTGATATGAAGGTAGTTTCATTTCGAAACCTCTAATGATGAAGCAACTTTGTGCACGTGTCCGAGAGCGCTGATTCAAATTGGTGGCGCTGCGCTTTTTGGGCATGAAACTGTCTCTTCGCGCCTGACTACGCGTGATAGTGATGTTGACGCCCGCCCGCGATTTGTTCAGCCTAAATTTGCCCCTACTCTATCCTCTAACCCACACAACCCGATGTTGACCATGGTTTACTGTGGGTTGGCGATCGCTTCCAAAGTTTCGCAGTCTCCATTGCGATGGGGATTGCATAGGAAACCCATTAATCCTACTCCACATTGTGCTCTATTTAAAAGGTGAAGAAAGATATATTCCAACAGATTACAAGACCTCAGTGACGCAACATACAAACATGAACATGGTGTTAGCTATTGTGGCAGTGGCAGTGGCCATGCCTACTGAATGGTTACCGTGGTAGTAAATTATTTGTATGATCTCAAAATGTGCGACCACAGGACACAATGATGGATTTGGCACGTCCTGCATGCAGGTGAGGGCGAAGTCTAACCTGACAACTCGTCCTTGTTCACACGTGCCTTTGTGCGCCCTTGCATTGGGGGCGTCAACTACGAAGTTGCTAAGCTGTGCTAGGGAGGACAATCGCAATAAAAGCACAATGAAAATGTGAGTCCGTACTCATACGCGACTAGACCATGACCATCTGCCAGACACGTGGACTCTCAGATAACACACGACTTGTGGAGCGGCATGTGTAGCATGAGCGTCGTATTGTTGGCCCAAACCCCTTGTGCTGATATGCGGTCAATCGTGCGCACGCTGTTCCTGTTCAACGCCCATAATAATGTCTGGAATATTCATTAGTAATTATAATCATTAGCGAAATTGAAGTTGGATTATTGCAAATGACACGGTTTTTAAAACCATATTTACCATTTAAATGAGATCTTGGTATTCATTACCACGAAACACCACGTATTTAGTTACCTCATACCAAAGCACTTGCTCATTCATACAGCTGCACCGTTGTGCTTTCATGGTACCACTACATGTGTGAGAGGATGATATAGGATTTTGTTCCTCCTGTTACAAGTTTGGAGCGACATTGGGCAGTTGCACCTTTATGTCAGTATTAGAGAAGGGAGTGTTAGTCTCCAGCCTAAGGTAATAGCCACTTAGCGGTGTAAGGTTGTATGGAAGGTAACTTATTGATGTTGATGTGGCTCAAAAACAACCTTTACGCTGTAAATGATCTTCTACTAGTGAGATCCACAATTCGTGGCCCTTCTAGGTAGGCAGGCACCCTGAAGAATACCACCTAGTACATCCTAAGTAACTTCGTTTCTACTTGCAAGATTTCCCACATAATAACCAAACTTGTCCATAGCAGGAAACTTAACTGGCATCTCCATAAGAAAGGGCGAAAAAATATTAAAAAAGTCTTGCTTATGCAACAACTTCCCATAAAGGATCTAGGAGTCGGCTGTGGCTATCAACACCGTCAGTACGTAAGTGACAACAAATGGCCAACCATGTATATGCATTTATTTTTAGGAAACGAAAATAAAACAAATAAAAGTAAACGAATTAACTGCTTCGAAGGAAGGGTCTTCACACCTTTTAGCATTTCTTTACTGTCAGTCAACTGTCAGTACGATTGGCGCCGTTGCCCTTAAGGTAGGAGGATTGTGGAACAGATATTTAAGGAACATAAACACCACTCTCACGACAGCCACTTCGAGAGGTGGTGGGAGAATCGCATGTGATGTTTCGACACACAGCACTCGTCACGCTGCCGCCTCTGTGGCATGCCTTCAGCCGTTCCATCATATCTGGACGCTCCACTAACAGGCTGTGCAGACTGCTCAGCACCTCGTGACAGAAGCCCAACATCTCCACCTTCTCCGTGCGCATACTGGCTTCTGCCTACAACACCAAAGAATGCAGTCACCTCTCCACTCCCCTACCATCACACCTCTGCTCTCCTCAACACTCCAATCGCCTAACCCACACCGACAGGATGCCTTAGCAACCAAATAATCTATACCGTCACATCCCTCCCCCACGAGTGCACGTGACCTGGCACCACACAGTCGACCTCTGCTCTCCACAACTAATCAATAAATCGATCGGTGACTCACATCCACTCCCACCATGGAGAGGGCGACACCATGCAGCTGTGCAATCTTGTCCCAGATGCGTGCTCGTCTCACACGCTCCATCATCTGCTTCTTCACCTAAGACACAAAGTGACATGTCATTGTGGAGACAGAGTGGGTGGTCGAAATGTGGAGAGGGCATCACTTACTCTTCTCGATTCGATGCGTTGACGAGTGCATGTTGGTGAGAGAACTCTTCCATCCTCAATGCGTCGTGTGGGTGTGGGTGGATGAGTAGACAGCATACCCGACGCAGCGATGACATTGACGGTGGGTGTGTGGAACATGAGGATACGGATGCTTCTCTTCTGTAGTTGTGATGACACACGTATTCCTTCACCCACTTGTTGGCTTAAGTGCTATGTGCTTTGAGCTCTGATTGGCTGGGCTTTTGTCCAATGGCAAAAGCAGATTTGACGCGGGCAAGTTGGTATTAGCCAATCATGCCAACTCTGAGCATATGTATGCATTTGCAATGATTTAACATTAAGACTACAGCAAGAAATCTCAATTGATCAGGTGGAAGATGTGTTCACTGCTGTGAATATCATAGGTTAAATGAAGTGGTTCACTTTCGATTAATCATCGCCACCTCTAAAAACATTAAACTCTAACCATGGAAACCTGTGGTGATAGGGGACAAATTGCCTCACTATCATGCACCTTAATGCGCAGCTTTGGTAGATAGCATGCATAGTGCGATTTTGTCTTAAGAATTGTTCTGGACTGTGAAAATAGACACTTGTGCAAACAATTGGCTAATGCAATGGCCCTGTGAGAGTCACAACGAAATTGGACTGTGGTGGAAGAATGCTTGCATCAATCGTGAATTCATTCACCCGCCACAGTGGTGTCAAGGTGCTTCTTTATAAGGCAATCTTGCTATACAGGTGCCCTATTACTCTCGTGGACTTATGAACACCGCGTCTGTGTGGTTTTCCTTTGGGAACAAACAGCTGCTGCAGAACCTTGAGCTGTGAAACTCACACTTTTAAAGCTAATCAAGCTGACAGACGGAGTCACCACTTCCTTCGATGATTCGTACTCATATTGTAAAGTAGGTGGATCTGAAAAGTGGACTTAATTCGAGCCATTGCGCCATTGCATTCAAAGAATTTACTTGCTGTACCACCTCATAAAATCAACTACCCTTCTGTCTCCAAGGTCTATATGGGGTTTTGCTATGCCAAACTTGCTGCAAATCGATTAGTTTTCAAGGGGCCCCAAACAGAGCTAGGCGGGGTGAAGATCTTACTCCAGACGCACGGTCCCCCCCTAGCATGATAAACATTCATGCACACTGCTTGCTTGCTTTCCGTGGACTGCTTTCCCCAATTAGCTCCATTCACGTGAAGAAGCCTTAAATTAGTTCGACTTAGCTAGTTTGCCGCTTAGCTAGGCACATGTCACTGCTGCATCACTTAGCCTGTTTTCCATGTGTCAAGGTCATCACCGAAGGAGGATAATAGTGGTGGTCAGAAGTGACTCTGTTACACGTGTTAATAATCTCTTCATATATCCTATTATGCCGACCATGAACTTAGAGGATTGTCGATGGCTATAGCTTATCAGGCGTAGCGTGTCAAAGATAAACCGATCCATCGTGGAATTGAAATCCAACTGATCTACTGCGGAAGTGATAAACGAACATTGTACCAACATAGGTAAAACATCCACCTGTTTGAGTTAAACATGGACGTATGCGTGTGTTTGAGAGTTCTCCGAGGCTCATACCATACATAGTACCGACCCGGTGGTCACTTTAAATGCATGGGATAAAACCACCTGCAGGGATAACTCAAGAGCAATGATACTGAAAATCTTTCAAAGATGATTTATGTTGTCGCTGCGACTTCGAACGCGACGTGATGATAAAACAGGGATGGAAAGGTGGTGCTTAGATAGTGCTGTGGGGATTGAAAACTGGTCTAGAGATATTGTGCTCCCCACACCTCGCCTTCCCGTTGTCTAGTCATCTGTTTCCCATGCAGTGCTTTGAAGTTGCACACTAATGTCACTCTAGTCCTCTCTTTTACTGGCTTACTATTTGTATATGTCAGCCCCAATCTTATACGGGAGTTAATACAGTGGAGTCAGTTATGAAAACACCTACCACTAGTCATAGTCACCCAAAATGCTCGCAAAGAGAATGTCTAATTTCCCATAAGCCTCTCTAATGTACTGGAGTGGTTAATGAGTGAATTGAAACCAGAAGCTTGGGGAATTCGATTGCTGAAATGCAACCCCCAAGACAAGGATCCCAAAGTGTCGAAGGATATCGCATCACGTTACTGAGTTGTTGGTATCTTCATCGACACCGTATACGCATTGACTACAGGTGATAGAATCAAGGATGATAATTTAGTTAACCAACAAATTTCAAAACATTTAAATTAAACTATTTTAACAAAATATATGGCAAGCGGTCAATACTTTCAATGATTATGCACACATTACACAACTTTTGTCATTTGATAATTGAGAGAAGAAGGGGAACTACAAAGAGATCCCCCTCATACACCAATTTGAATGTATCTATCTATTTTTATGCAAAAATAAACTGATCCTGTGTTCAGTTTCCATGACCACATAATTTGATCATACCTACTTGAAAGAAAATCCAGCGAAACGAAGTTTTTATTCCATAGAGAGGTGAGAATACTTAAAGGCAGGCATTTATTTCAGGACGCGATTAATTGCACTGGGAAAATAGCCAATTTTCTTTAAAGACTATTGCTAACTTGGAAACAAGTAACTTCGTAGATTACGGGGATTATTTAGCTCATGCGAATCTGTATGCCATTGCAGTGATCAAAATAAATCTCGACGAGCTCAAATGACAATCTCAATTCAATCCCTGCCCTTCAACCCATGCTGATAGTGCCGAACGAATCTGCTGTAAAGCAAAATTACTTTGCAAAAAGTGATCTATACTGCATTTAGCTCTTGCAAGGGACAAAGAGACCCATTATTTCTAGATATAATTCCATTAGATTAAGATATACTGTGCAACACTGCGCAACTAAAGATTGACTTAGAGCTAAAGAATTGCAGACATAGTGATTGCAAAATTATCAAACGTGGACGTTTTTGATGTTTTAGATATTCATTATTTGGGATGCCTTGCCCCTCTTATGTAACCAGTCGAAGGGGAACGATTATAATGGTTGCATTAATTAATAGTGGAAGTCAAACTAAGTCAAACGTACCAGATCTTTCACATTTCAAAAAAGAAATAGACGCAAGTATGGCCGTGCAAATTCTGCCACTGTCTCATTTAAAGTTTTTGGCAAACATTCTTCGCTGCCCATCTTCTCTTGTCATCATTCACTGTTCATTCAAGACGCATTGAGAACAATTCGTAGTCTTGATTGCTAAAAATTACAGAGGACGGTGTTATAATGCATTATTCTTCCAAATTACGCATTTCTAGACTAGAGAATCGTATTATTGCTTATGTATACATAATATGGAGGCGTGCAGAAGACAATGAGAGAGGGAAATGGTCGAGATAGCACATGCCTGAATTGCTGCCTTTGGAGGGTAGTGGGTGAGTGGTGGAAGAGAGGATATGCGACAGTTGAGGGGTCGTGATGTGAAAAGCGCACAGTCGTGCTAATGTACATAGTTCACTTGCCTTCCTCTATTTAATAAACCACACCTTGCAATTATGCAATCTTCTTTACATTATGAAAGAGGCCCCTGGGATATTCTATTTCACCTGCAATTGAAGAATCCAAAACCGTCTTGATAATCTTTTCCTTCAATTTCCCATGATTTATACCCTACTTGAAATTGAGTTATTATTTACGGACGTTGGAAGTGTTTTTAGAGGAGGAACGAAAGCGTAGGAGGAGGGGGAAGAGGAGGAGGAGGAGGAGGAGGAGGAGGCAGGAGGTATAGCAATGGGAATAATGGTGTCAGGTCGGTAGTTAACATGTGATGCTCAGTGAACAAGTGGTGTATCTCCGAGGCTCATCACGTGTGTGATACCAATACATACCAAGATGGTCGAAACGAAGATAAAACATGTTGTTTATGAAACGAGGCCAAATGCTTAGTTGTTCTAAAATCACCATCTCAAAGGTAATAGTACTAGGCTAGTGTCTTCATATCAAACGAGTGACAAATCATGTGGTGAATAAATTACTTTCACAAATGCATCTTCAATTTAAGATTTTAGATTGGTTTATTTGATACAAAAGTCGCCGAAACATTTCCATGTGACATGCTTTGATGAAGAACTCAGAGCAGGCAGTCCAGTTACTTCCCAGAAAGAGTGGACTCTATATTATTTCAATTCGTTAAAGTTGGATGATCTCGGACACTAATACAATCCCTTTAGTGGTTCCCGGTTAACCCATAGTTTGGATTATAAGCATCACCCTGATAGCTAAAACAACCTATGATGAATTTTTGGTGGTCTGTTTAACCTCCCTCCCTCCCTCCCTCCCTCCCTCC
>LWMK02000001.1:1104296-1133329 GCA_001693075.2 Taenia saginata
TTCCTTCCCTCCCTCCCTCCCTCCCTCCTAATGATGCCTAATGATTAAGGACCAAGATTGTAAGGTAAAGTTCCTTGTTTTCGACCATCCTCTTCAGCCAGATCCTTGTTATCAGATTAAATTGAACAATTGTTAACGCTTCCTTCTTGCCATCCCGACAAATCCGGAGAAGTGGATAATGAGGAAAAGCTAGGCGAATTAAAGTGTTCTCTAGCCATCCCTATGTGATGTCTACCTGTTGCAGCTTACACACCTCTAATAACCAGCTTAAAGGAAGTAAGGAAGAAGGTAGATGTAAATTCATACTATGACACCTTGTCACTGAAGAAAGTGAGTGGCAGTTGCTTAGGCGAACCCTTCGCCTACGTATTTATCGGATGAACTAGAGGAGTAAAATGGCACTTACAATCTCACCTAAGATCATTCTCCACATCTCTTGTGCTAAATAAAAATTTGACAGTGCGGTAGGCTTTCAACTTTACTCCGCAGCGTAGGCGTAGTGAATTTCACCAATAAAAGGTTTTTAATTTATATAGAAAATATGACAAGTAATAGCAACTTTACGGTTTGATGTGATTCTACCAAACATGATACCAGTTCGTCTTAGGGAAACTTTTTGAATTTATTATTGAATCGGATTTGTTTTAAATTTGAAGAAATAACAACAGCCTTCCTACTATCACGAGGAGAATGTGATGGCACAATTGTGCCATCACATAGGCAATTCTATCTCCTAAGATCAAGTATTCGAAGGATTAATTTCTCCCAAATCGTGCCTTTTCACCAATTACCCCCTTTTACATCATTGATGCTTGTTTGACATTTACAATAACTCGCACTTTTAGAATCTACTTTAACTATGGTAATAAAGTGGTGTAAAATTACCACTTAGAGTGTGCACCGAGCTAATTTGATTTCTAGATACGTTGTGGAAACCTTCGCCGCATACTGGGATGTTAATGCTTATGATTATTCCCACCGTTTCCACGAGTTCGTAGACCGAAATGTGTATCTAACTTTGTTTATCACCTGACTTGCATATCAACTTTGCTAAAGTACCAGAACGCCCAAACGTTGTTTGAGTGGTGCCTACACCGAGGGTCACTTGGTTAATATTAACCGTGCAAAGCTGCCCATGAATTTATGCTCACAGAGAAAGCAGGAATAGCAAGAAACCGGCACAGGTTTAAAACTTTATTAGAAAATTATCAAGAGAGCCTCAGATTTTGGCCTGAGTCGTGGGAGATGTGCAGCGAGAACAGCCGCTCCTAAGGCCATTCAAGCGCAAAGGCAGAGGGGACGTGCGACAAGTCATCCACTTGAGCAACGGTATCATAACAGGTCGCATGGAGCCACTTGACCACTAAAACATTTTCCGCGAAGTTCTCACCTGCTTTTTTTTTCCAGTCGGAGTGACCCACAGCACATGAGCTATACTGTGATGGCAAACGACTACAAGATTGTCAAGGTACGCTTACGTAGATTTATAAATGATCCAGTGGAGCGCTTGTAGTGGATCCACTAATGTGTATAAATGTCAACTGTATACACTCTAAGACCAAATGGGTGTGGCAGTAGTAACAATCTATCAACTGTTACCGACCCTCTCAAGGAAATCTGTTTGTCATACATGATGAGAAAGTACTTATGCCTAAATTAAACTACTCGTTTCGATGATATGAACGCGCGTATTCGAAGATAGCAGGATTTGTTGGGCAAGTCTATGCTTTGACCAATATGGGCAGCGCTTTCATGCCATATGTTCGGGCAACTGGATAGGTGGATGAGCGTGGCTACACAATAGGTAAAGAAGGCAATTAAATCAAAGAGTGTTACAGCTATTTTCAAGGACTTGACGACGCAGCCCTCCCACGCGCCAATAATGTAAAAACACGGGGAATGCAGGCTTCTACTGCGGATCTATTTGAATGTAACCTATTCAACTAAGAGAATTGTTAATTTTGGTTTTGCAATTAAGAAGCTTGGCAATGCTTAGCCAGAATGAGGGAACTATTTCGTATTTTGGACAAAACTTTCAAATGTCCACGCCACCAGGAGACCCAAGTTACCAATCAATTGGTTGATTGATTAGTGTGATCGTGAACAAGTGAATTTATAACCACGATCAGTCAGCAGCATTACCTTGACAAATGCTGTCTGTGAGAGCGTAATGTCTGCTCTCTCCACGTGCTAAATGGCAGTTAGCTCCGCGCAATGGCAGTGCTGTCGATGAATCACATACACAATTTCATTTACTTCTAACACTACTTTCCTTTGAGAGTCTGGATCATGCTGACTATCGGAGACTGCTAATTAAATATCATTGAGCGATGAAACCTTTTGGCTTATAGAATTCAGAATTCAAATATATTACTGATCCATTTACTTCTAGACATGTCCCTGAACCATGCACAAAAGGATGCTTCCTTATGTGATAAAATGTAAGCTCCAATACAATCTCAATGATCCCAGGTGGTTGTTTACGAATGGGAGGCTTTGATACCACCCATGGATGTAATTCAAGCAATGAACACTCATTAATGTCGGACACTAAATAAGGTATCAAGCTTCACAAGTCACCGGTCCTTCTCTCTGACACTTATGATGATTGCTTGTATACAGTTACCTTGCTTACTAACATCACAGTTAGAGACAGGACTGCTACAAGTCCCTTACGAAAACGGCACCAACAATATAAATGTCTCCAAGTTCGAATGACCTCATTCAGAAATGTCACACTTCGATACAAATTGGCAAGATTGAAGGCGTGACTTTGAAGCACCCTAAGTTACACCTCTTAAAGTCTTTTCTGACAGTTCTAAACGTCTAACAAGTGATTTTAGTCAAATCAATATCACAAAAGGTCCTATGCACAATTCAGTGGACTTTACTATACTGTAGTTCATTCTCATGCTTGTGTCAAAAAGGCGGGCGAAGGGCAGAAATTGTAAAAAATATCTACCAGCGAAAATTGCAATAGAAGCGGATTACTCGTTAATTATGAACAATCATTTCATTTGCGAAGAAACAGAAACACCTCTAGCAAATGCAAGCTTTCGTGCAAACACACATGCTGATCCACCAGTGCTCTGATTGGTTCCAATAATGTGCACGCGTATCAGACCATTTTTCTATTAATTAAGAGCCCAGCCAATCGAAAAATCAAGAACGCGTAATTTGATTGATTGGACGGTGTGTGGGATTAGCATGAGTGGCTGCAAAACTGACAAATAGGCACGTTTCCTAGCTGAACTCCAACTGTGAACCAATTCTGCTTTGCATTTGGCCAATAAACAGAACGTTGGACGCACAAAACTAGCTCAAATTTCGAACACATTTGCGGAGCTACACGACCTCACCCTCTGTGGTTGGACAAGACGAAAGTCCCTCGACAATTTTCTGATTTACCATGACGACGACGTGTCAATTTCGTGGTGCCTGGTCATGTAGGCCATTCGAGTGGACGGCGTTATGAATTCAAGTGCATTAGCCGATACAGCAAGTGTATTTACATAAGTGTAGTGCAGTGCTGCGGAGAGACGATGCCGTTAAATAATTGCATCTTCCTCGCAGGCCGGAAGCAGTGCTCGGGCGGAGAAAGCAGAGATGTGGAAATTCTGCTAGGAAGCATTTGGTTATTTGCGCAACCAAACTCTTTCCGTCCCCCAGCTCTACCTCTGCCCCATCCATACTTCTGCTTCCAGCCTTTCTGTTTCAACTTATTCAACCACTCCTCGTGACAGTGGTGTTCACGAGTTACCTGCAACAACACCCAACTCTCGCGCGCAATCATCCTCCGTCGAAAACAATGGTGTCTACTCCACCGACTCCTCTGTGCAATTTAAGATGCTTCTGCTTCTAATTCCTCCTATTCAACCTCCCGGACCACCTCTCTTGATAGCGATTCCACGAGTCACTTGAGGTGACATTAACCTCAGCCGTTCTCTCATGCCTGAACGCTCCAACGACAGGTTGTGTAGGATACTCAGCACCTGGTGGCAGAAGCACAACACCACCACCTTCTCCGTGCACACACTGGCTTCTGCCTACAACACCACAGAATGCAGTCACCTCTCCACTCCCCTACCATCACACCTCCGCTCTCCTCAACACTCCAATCTCTTACCCCACAGCACAGTCAACCTCTTCACATTACAACAAATCAATAAATTGGTCCGTGGATCACATTCACTCCGACCATGAAGAGGGCGAGACCATGCAGCTGTGCACTTTTGTCCAAGATGCGTGCTCGTCTCATACACTCCATATTCTGTTTCTTCACCTACGACACTAAGCGAGACATACTGCTTCGAGGAAGGCAAATGTCATTGTGGAGACAGAGTGGGTGGTCAAAATGTGGAGGAAGCGCCACTCACCAACATGCGTTGACGAGTGCATGTTGGTGAGAGAACTCTTCCATTCTCGATGCGTCGCATGGGTGTCGATGATTGAGTGGACAGCATAGCCGATGCAGAGACGACTTTGAAGACAGGTGTGCGGAGCATAAGAACGCAGGCTCTCCTCTTCCGCAGTTGTGACGACACGCGTATTTCGCATGTGGATTGAGATCCGATTGACTAGGTTCTTGTCCAGCAACAGAATTGTACGGTACCTGCACATGTCCGTGGTAGCCAATCACGTTAACTTGGATTCGAATCTGGCTTAGGTTTTAACAACACTTAAAATTGAGACTTGAGTGAGAAAAACAAGTTTAGTGGAGAAAAAGTATGACTAGGGAAAAGATGTATTATCCTCAATAAATCACCACTTATCATTGTTACTTCAATAACTCCCCTCAACATAATGGACATTAAAGTGGAGCTTAAGCAGATCCCAAACAAAATATAAATTCTTTCCAAGGTTTTTTCGGGCCGTAAGTGCAGGAACTATTGCAAACAATCGAACCATATGGCGGTCATTTGAGGATTACGAAATAAGTGAATTGCAGCGGAAAAATGCTTGTTTCAATCACTTGCTTAACATGTGGCCTCTTCAGTCTCCACGCTCCCCTACTACAACTGCTATCAACATGCTCTTTCATCGCCTAGAAAAATCACCTCTATACAGTTGTATCCCTGAGAATGATTCGACTGCTACGCAATGTCTGTGTCAACGCAAGTGAAGAGAAGATTCGAGGAAACTCACATCGCAGCAGCTCCACCTGAAGGGCTTAATTCTTCCTCAGGTGATCCGCATTCAACTGATAACTTGGTCGACATGTCTGCCCTCTTACGGCTCACTGTTGGCAGGATGTAGGCTTGAATTCAGTGCGGTGAGGTACGCCACGCCAATACGTCTTGCGTCCCATGCTGTCTTGGCACTAGAAAGGAATCCTCTTAACGACATGAATGAAATGCCACAACGCTGAGTTATTAACCGGTCCTTTCTTCCACTTTTGCTAATCATCAAGTTAACGGTTCCCAGAGCGTCGAATGTTGCTACCTATACGGTAACCCCCACCTCAATGATGAAACTAAAAATCAACTACTGGTTTGTCAAATACATATTTGCTTCATTAAGGGACAACTAGAGTATGATAACGCCCTTCCATTTCCGCATTTCTCACCACCTCTAAATAGACATTAATAGTGCAATTCGCACCATCAGGAGTCGATGACAGTGCCAAGACTGTGCAATCCATTCATTGTAAGGCCACCTTGCAGCCGCGTCTAGAGATGAATCGTTAGCTCGTTGGTTATGGGTGCTGTCTTGCAGCCGCGTCTAGAGATGAATCGTTAGCTCGTTGGTTATGGGTGCTGTAATCGAGGCTGCGAGCCTGACAACCATTGTTTCGTTGGTCTACACCCTTATTATTGCCGTCTTGCTACTGGCACCACACAGAATTCACAGCCTCATCATGAACATCATAAGTACCGCCATACCCCTCAGCCATGCCCACCCATGTCCTCTTCACGAATGCTGCTACTGCCACATCCTCTAGCAAGTGAGTGACGCCCGTCCACCCCCCAACCACTCCTTGTAATTCGGATATCCACCAACAAATTAGGATGTCCAAGGCTGACGCCACCCTTGTAATGATCGCTCAGCCCATTCACGATGCTGCAGTGCAAATCGTAGATCCACAGTCATATACACCCAAGGCAGGGCAAAATTTCATCAGATCCAATCTGCACAAACTCCAGTTCAGCCATTGGCAAATGATTTGTTAACTTGGTACACAATTGTGGTTCATGTATTTTCACAGCAAGAATGCTGCCGTCTGAAAACTATCCAATGTTAGACACGCAATGTTGAGGAATGCGTGAAAATGTCATATCTTATGCAAAAACAAACTGTCCAACCACTCCACTCCATGCTTCGGAACCTCTTCTGCCGGCAACCCAAACTCCTCGCCTTTTCCACGCTCATCAAAATGCTGGCCATTGTTTGCAAAAAGGAAAGACCGTCTGCTTTAGGAGAAGAACTGAATAAATGCAAAGCATACACAGAGCAAATGAGAGTTAAAGTCAAAGCTGTTTAAAACGGAAGACAACAAAGTAAGGAGATGCAGTGGCCTTGAGTGAAATGTCACCACCATCTGCTCTACTGCATTATGGGGTCGTGAAGGAATGCAAAATTATCTGATCCAGCAACAGAAGGCCTTTTCTCCTTCAGTTTTATGCACATCCTTCAACTGCACTGACACAATAACCAGATCCGTGGTGACAATGGAATGGGCATCAACAGTTATCAGCTGCTGGTTCCTGTGCGAAGTCTCGGTAGTACGGATCACCTTCACAGGTTACTGCTGTGCTACAATGAATCAGATTCCAAAAGTTTAAACTCCACGCTCGATAGGTTCGTTGACGGGATCCTCAACCGTAGTCCCAACAACTCGGTTCATCAGTTCGCTTGTTTGTGTCCTTCGGTGGCCTCTTTCGTGCGTCAGATACAGCCTCTACCCTTCACTTGTGAGTAGGTGATCACATTAACTGAATCCGAGGCCTTTCGGAATCACACGGTGCGTGTGATGCTCGACCATGCGCTCACTATGGGAGACCTCGATCAACGTGCCGCCGAACCGCGACATACTCCACGGTCTTTCGCATTCTCCTCCACCTCAATGTCATCTGTGCTTCAACGTTTGCCAAATGCCGAGCCTTTCCGTCTCGGAGTGCTTAAGGCATTTCAATCTTCGAGATTGTCAGCTAGTTGAACAACGCTTCATTATAAGGTGGTTAACGAGTCACCACAGCAACCACTTTGACCTCTGTCTCATAGTGCTGGCTAACTAACTCACATTGTAGCCTTTTGTAGGTTCTGTGGTGTTTGCCATCCCGATACACCCACTGAAAAGTGTAACGTCCAGTTCGTTTTTTGCCGCAACTCTTCTGCTCCTTGTCACCTCTTGTATGTTCACCATCGTCAGCGCTTCGTCTCTCCTCTATCGCCATATTCTTGCCACGTGCATTCGGGTGAACCTAGACCAAATTAGTTTTGACACACTCGCCTTTGCTCTCCCATTCAGCCACTTTGACTGACACAGTCAATAAGCTTAGCAGGTGCTGCTCAACGGATGGAACCAAAATCACTTTCCCAACCCTTTCAAAAAGACTTTTTGTCAACTGATTATTGCCAACATCTGCCTTCACTTATGCACTCAAGCTCAATGGTTGTACCGAGTGGTTGGTGCATTACACCGGTCGAAATGATGCCAGTTAGGCAGAGAAGGCACCATGGTGCTTCATTTTGGACTTACTCCAAGAGGGCACAGAAAATGGGCAGTGCCAGCCGAAATGCTTCAACATGTCCTTTCCTTCCGTAGTCACCCAAAACCTGTGGACCACTTCACAAGGTCACATAATCTTGCAAAACTTCTAATACTCTATGCTGATTCAATTATTTGGCCGGAAATTCAGATGAAATGCGTGGATCAACTCTCTCAATTGGATAGTAGAGAATGACGATCTCTCTACCTACGCACCAACTTAGTCGCCCATTTATTCCCAAAAAGAATCAAGACGTCGGCAAATCTTCCCACAACAATTTGCCACCACGCATCTAGCATACAAAATGCGCTGTGTTACCGCCTTTGGATTCAGAGGCCCCTTAACTGTCATGGCTTCAGTGTATCAACCGACTGTCGTTGCTGTCATTTTAATGACTGGCAGAGAATTGTACTGTACAACCAAGAGCGACGCAAAAACGTACCATAACAAGGAGACCTTACCTAGTATTCCTCTCACTCCTCTTAACTTCCGCCTCTTCTGTGTCACCATGATAAATTTACTTCAAACACAAACGACTAGGCTTCAAAGCACCTCTGGCATCAACACGCCAAGCACGTTAGTGGCAGAGCAATGATATGTGCCCTACATCCAAAGTACTTTTACACGGCAAAGTGGCAACTTGCGAACCAACAGCAGAACAGATAGCAGGTGCATCGTTGAATCCACAGTTGACCAAAAATGACCACCCGATCGGTGTCGCGAAACAACAAGGCGTATCGACAACACTAAGACTAACTGCCTTCCCGCCTCGACCTTCTTTCATGACCCTCAGGTAGCTGCATTCTAGGGTGCGTTGGCAGTCGCATACAAATGACCAGGGTAGGCGTTCAGAAAGACAATATTTATTCTATACATAACTTAAATACACTGATTCTCCCACCGCATCGGTTACAAAGCCTCCTTCTCATGGCTGCAGCCTCCCAACCTTCCCTTACGTCGGTAGTAGAAGACTGTACCCCATTATGCTCCCGGGGTCAGTCCAGAACATTAAGTGTCTACACCAAAAAGTGGCAGAAACAACCCACCAGCAACAGATTCGCCATCCAACGTGCAAAAGTACAAGGGAAATTCATGATAAAAGCGTCAAAAAAGCCACTCAGAGGACGACCAAGTGACGTCTCATACATTCAATGCGATCGTGCATATCGTCGGACCACTTGCTAATGCGGTGGAGAAAATTACGCCAAGCTCATCTTTGACGTGGCTAGAATAAGAGGGGAATGCAGCCATTTCCCAGCATCACCTGACCTCAAATGCTATCCGTGGTGGGCCGACTACAGCACTCGAAGAATGGACAGGCCAACCATTGAAGCTGGTCACCCTTGGTGGAGTAGTCTGTTCGGACCTCTGTGCAAAAGCAAACACATAATACTTTCTGCACTGAACTGCTCGTCAGTTTACCACTCCTAAGTCTAGCATTTGTACCAGCACAAGCTGATATACACTAGCATTCATTCAATACACCAACAAAACTCGAGTGTTTTGGGATAAAAATAAGCAACCTCAGTTGAATGAACACATATGAGGCGATGGGCGGGACACGGGACAGATGGATGCATTGGTGAACAAAACCATCCGGTGGGAATAGGCACAGACTGATTAGATCTATCGATGAGACAAGTGATTTGGGATGAGCAAGCGAACTATCCCTTCGGCCAACAGATCCCAACTTCACCTCCAAGTCACCTCTTACCCTTACGACGATGGCCCATCAGGCACAAAATAGCCCACCCTCATTGCCAACGGCGCCAATGAAACAAGCAGCATTCTCCAGACAGGAACTATCAGGGTTAAAAAAACACCTCAATGTTGGCAAAAAAACTAGCTGAATTTCACCCTATTCTTCCTAACATGAGTTCCGCCTCGCTAAATCACAAAACAAAAGCACAGACAACATCCCGAAACATCTGCGAACCGTGTAAAAATGTGGAACTAATATCGAGACGGCAGACGAAACGAAAGGAAGCGTCGCGAAAGGTTACACCCGTCAACCTCAAACTGTCGAAATTAGCACAGCAACGATCGATATGACCACGGCTTTAAGAGCAGGCGACTAATTAAAACAACTCGGAAGAACTACAAATGCATATAGATCACTCGACGAAATCCGACACAAGATACGGCCAAATTCCTACAGAGCCAACCCTCATTTGATGGGCAAGATGCCAACACATCAACCATGCAACTTCCGAATCCCCTAGGCAGCACCACAATTGTAGCATTTCACTTTGCATGCACTTCACTTTTTTAGAGGCCTTTCAAATCTACATCAAGTACGAGGCATTCCATTCCTTCTAGTGCCAAGCTTAAAAGCAACCAATCTCACTAAAATATCTGCTCTAACGATGTTTCTGTGAAGTCTTTAACCTCGCACCACGAATTCAGACGCATCTTACAAAGCTCTTTGTTTTGTCCCAAGGTAACAGATAAGCCATTCAAAGTTCAAGTTAAAGGTTAACGCTGGGACGAGAGTAGACGTGGTTCAATCGGCGGATCCGCCAACCGCAACCTACGCATAAATTCGTACCCACAACAACACTGCATCACTTAAGGGACTTAAAACTGGTGACAGTACCTCAATGTATGACGAAGGAGGAAATGTCATTGTAAGCAATGCTTTCCACTTACAATACGTCCCGATCTCATCGCAATTTGTCACGCGAAAACGTATTAGAGGGACTGCATCAAACAATATGGCACAACCGAATGCTGTTGAAACATGAAACTGGAAAGTATGGACACCGCAAATAACCTATGAGTTCAGGGGAATGGCCGACTGTTTTCCTTTCAAACAGCCACAAAGTACAGCATTTCCTCAAACATACTTCGATACATCGAGTATGCAAGAGGGATAACCGATAAAGCATGACTACGCTGACGAAAATACTTGGGTATGCAGATCATGTACCAGGGACAAGCAGACATCCACCAAGCTATTTTACACGATATCTTTAAAATCCGACCAATTTCGCATAGACATCCACCCAATAAATCAAAACATGCATTACTTGAAATCGACTGAACTTGCGCCAAGACTCATTGGCATAAGCAAGAACAAAATCTCACTCACCTTTGCGTTTAGCACAAGCCTTTTCACGAGCAATGCCTCCTACGCACGAGATTTGATGCAAACCTTCGAACTTCTTGTCGTTAGGCTTGTCCTTGTGAAGGCAAACAACAGCATGGAAAGGCACACCAACACGATCCCCGCGTAATTCACAATTTGAAAACGAAACCCGGAAACTGTTTTACTGCATCAAACCACTATTCAAAATTACTGCATTTCGTGGAATGCGGGATCAAGCAAAAATACACCGCTAATTATTAGTTTAGCTTAGCATTGGTATTGGACAACGAGCTTCAAAACAATAAAGTGGTCATTTATCGAAGGGGAAACCGTTATCCACGGGGCATAACCGATTCAGCTGTTCAGATTATCTACTCGATTCAATAAATTTTGTTTCGCAAAGCACTGTTGTGCGTCATAAACCACTGGTGAGTTCGGTGAATTTGTATGTCCACGTCAGATAAACTTTAGCTGACCTAATTAATCAAGCTTGTGAATTGGTACAATGTCTTACCTAAATACAAACAAGAGAGAGCAGCTTAAAGCTCTCCTCACCGGTTTGGGTACACATTATTGCGCGTTTTACACGGAATGTGGTTGAATATCTTGAACTGCTTTTAGTTTTATCTTCCATAGTGCCTTGTAGCCGCCTTAGTCTACCTTGAAGTCGTAAAAATCCATTGTGAACGATTGCTTCCTTTTTTCTTTTCTATTGTACCACCATTGCAACGAGAAGGTTGGATGTTTCCAGGCTTCTTTATCATAAGCACCGGATGGATACGCGGTGGGGGAGGCGAAGTACTTACGACGAGGTTATCCCGGACTCCCGCCTCTCATCCACAAGGTCATTCGCAAAAAAACACAAGTTTTGCAGTCATGGCTGTGATAGTTTGAAAAGTTTTGCAGTCATGGCTGTGATAGTTTGATTGTTCGAACTGGCGGTTGGCTGGCCTGCGGGCTGGGTCATTAGACCCCAATCCCTCGGTTTCCAGAATATATGTATTCTGTCGTGATACGGTGCCTCCTTTTACCTTCAGGGAAGTCTCGGGGCGCTACAATGGTGGTGCGAGAGGTAGTACGTTTCTGTTAAAATGGAACACATGAGGCTACAGGCATGGCCTTGCGTCCACGGCACTGAGAAGAATCCAGATCTCCCCGGCTTGACTGCCCGCCTCATCTAACACAGCATTAAGCAAACTACCACAGCATCACAGAATAGCCTTTCGCACATTATGTTCATATCAGCTACCTGACAGGAAGGCTTCTTTACTTGTTTTCTTGCCTGTCAATTGTCACCTGTTTTTTTTCAGACCTCGTGCCTCAATTCAGCAAGCGTTTTCGTTTTTACCTTGTTTATTCGCAACTTCAGCTGTACTTTTTAGGTGGCTTTTTGATTGAAAGAATACTATCAAGAATAATAGTGCCAAGATCAAAGCATGTTATTTTATATGGAAAGGGCTTACATTCGGAGATCACATTTTGATGGTAAAATCACATAGTTCAAATAATTCTTGATTGTAGTGCTAAACCTTACACGGTAGCCCATACCACTAAACGAAATAAATGACAGTACGAGGTTGCTTTTATCGCACAACATGAGAACTTCCTAGTTATGTCCGTTGGAGACGGTGGACGAATTCTGTCATGCAACAGTCTAGGCCATCGGTACGTCCGTAGCACTGTTGCACGTCCTATCCGCACAGATCTGTTATGTCGATTAAAAGCGAAAAAGAGCAACACAAAGACACGTTAGAAAGCACACTTCAGCCAATTTGATTAATGGGACTTTAGTGGTTGGCTTTTGCTCAGTTAGTGTGGGGCGTGAATTCCTGACCACCAGATCAGAGATGGCCTCACGCCTTCTTGGCAGCTTTCTATTGCTACGGTCCTGTATGGAAGGCTACTGCCTGTTAGGATTGTAGCGCCACGGAAGTATGGAGGTGAAGCAAACACGACACTTGCAATGTGATGGGGCAGAACTCGGTTTACTGACTGGGTGAGTCAGCGCCTTAACAGGGCGCCCCAATCGGTTGTTGGGCCGTCATTTGAGTCAAATGTGAAGGTAGCATAGAAAGGCCTGAGCTAGCGTCTCACACCAGATGAGGTGACAGGCAACCTTAATTTCGACATTTTCCTCAAGTCTAAGCGGAGTTTCATATCCATGTGCAACCACCCTGAAAGGCGCCTCTGAGGTCAACGCGTACGACATGGACACAATTCATAGAACGGTCTCCACCAGTCTTTCAAGTGGACAGTCAACAGAGCTGAATGCTGACATTGCCTCTGATAGGAATATGTGTTCAAAAGACACAATTGTTTGGTTGAGTGGAACAAAGCATAGCGTCTCGAAAATCCGTTCCGATAGAGTTGTTCCTGCACCTCTCATTTTAGCTCTCTGCTTCACTGGTTCTTGGATGCCCACCGCAAAGGAGAGTCTTAGACCTCTCAGTGGGGATCCTGCTGCACTGCTGATCAGCGTGCGAAAGTGAGGATTCGGTTGAATTCCAGAAGCTACCGCAATGCATGCTGATCCATTTCCCCATACTCAATCATCCTTATCCGAGGCACTGAGACCACCCAAGCTCCTTGGACAAGTCTTTATAATATCCTAGCCAAAGCTGCAATCATTCTTCACGATGCCTAAAAGGCATTACGAAAGTGTACAACAGTAATGATCGGAGCTGCCCTCAAAGGTTGCGAGATGGTTGAAGCTCCACGAAAAGCCGATGAAACTCACGTACTTTCGCGCGCAAGCAAAAGCAGCTACCGCTCTTGACAGGTGTTGAAAGCTACCACGAACATGCAAGGCTGACCATGTGGTGATTTAAATCACAGACATTTCAGGGAGGTTTGAGTATTTTATAGATAATGATGAATCCATTTGCGCCCATTCCAGGTACTCCCCATTATTCTCATGGCAGGCAGATTCGGGGTAAGCGACAACAGGTGAGGCCATTTCAGTGCTCCCTCCTCTTGGTCACTTGGCAAACTCAGTCATCTATAGCAACCGCAGCTCTTCAATGGAAATTGGCCAACCTTCCACGAGGAATCCCATCCCTCACTGAGAGCGTTTGCAGTATGGGACTTAAAAGGGATATTATTACTGACGCATAAAAGAACAGGCCGAGTGGTAGCTGAGCTCCATTCCACCATTCACTGTCTCAACTGCTCACAGCTTGTAGTTGCCTAGGCTCTTGCCTCCACCGATTCCAGGTCGCTTAGGCAATACACGCAAAGAGTTAGAATTAACTTGTTGTTTCGTGAGATCTGTTCGTTGTGTAGGAAATGACACACGTACGAAAGTGTATGATCAAGTCAAAATAAGTTAATTTACATTGCATTGTGGAGAGCATAGTACGCCCCTTTCGCCTCCAATAGAGCGTTCGGCGTGCCCCACTCTACTGCTTTTCCCCGTTCCAACACGACTACCAGATCACAGGCTTCAACAGTGCTCAATCGATGCGCCACCACTAGACACGTCCGTCCACCTTTCTTCACCGCCTCGTCCAAGGCTGCCTGCACTACTCTTTCACTCTCGCTGTCCAGCGCCGCCGTTGCTTCATCCAACACCAACAATCGCGGATCTCGGATCAATGCTCTGGCAATCGCAATCCTCTGTTTCTGCCCTCCTGACAGCCTAGATCCTCGTGGTCCCACTCGCGTCTCGTATTGCTCTGGCAGGCTGCTGATAAAGGCGTGGGCGTTGGCCTGCTTAGCCGCCTCGATTATTGCTTCCATGGGTACACCTGAGCAGATGCCTTCGGCACTCTTGAAACGGTAGTTGAGACCATAGGCGATGTTCTCTCTAATGGTGAGATCAGGGAGGTTGGGCTCTTGGGAGACCACTCCGATTTGCCGACGGATCCAGTTCGGTGCAAGGCTGCGGATGTTGATGCCATCAAGAGTGATGCCTTCGGTTAAATCGGTGTTTGAGGTGTCGTAGAAGCGTTGTACAAGTTGAAGGACAGTTGACTTTCCACAACCGGACTGGCCAACGAGGGCAACACTCTTACCTGGCGGTATCTTGAAGGTGAAGCCCTGTTGACATTGAGGCGGAAAGGGCACTCTAACCATTCGCTAAAGTCACTTGGCAAACTCAGTCATCTATAGCAATCGCAGCTCTTCAGTGGAAATTGGCCAACCTTCCACGAGGAATCCCATCCCTCACTGAGAGCGTTTGCAGTATGGGAATTAAAAGGGATATTATTACTGACGCATAAAAGAACAGGCCGAGTGGTAGCTGAGCTCCATTCCACCATTCACTGTCTCAACTGCTCACAGCTTGTAGTTGCCTAGGCTCTTGCCTCCACCGATTCCAGGTCGCTTAGGCAATACACGCAAAGAGTTAGAATTAACTTGTTGTTTCGTGAGATCTGTTCGTTGTGTAGGAAATGACACACGTACGAAAGTGTATGATCAAGTCAAAATAAGTTAATTTACATTGCATTGTGGAGAGCATAGTACGCCCCTTTCGCCTCCAATAGAGCGTTCGGCGTGCCCCACTCTACTGCTTTTCCCCGTTCCAACACGACTACCAGATCACAGGCTTCAACAGTGCTCAATCGATGCGCCACCACTAGACACGTCCGTCCACCTTTCTTCATCGCCTCGTCCAAGGCTGCCTGCACTACTCTTTCACTCTCGCTGTCCAGCGCCGCCGTTGCTTCATCCAACACCAACAATCGCGGATCTCGGATCAATGCTCTGGCAATCGCAATCCTCTGTTTCTGCCCTCCTGACAGCCTAGATCCTCGTGGTCCCACTCGCGTCTCGTATTGCTCTGGCAGGCTGCTGATAAAGGCGTGGGCGTTGGCCTGCTTAGCCGCCTCGATTATTGCTTCCATGGGTACACCTGAGCAGATGCCTTCGGCACTCTTGAAACGGTAGTTGAGACCATAGGCGATGTTCTCTCTAATGGTGAGATCAAGGAGGTTGGGCTCTTGGGAGACCACTCCGATTTGCCGACGGATCCAGTTCGGTGCAAGGCTGCGGATGTTGATGCCATCAAGAGTGATGCCTTCGGTTGAATCGGTGTTTGAGGTGTCGTAGAAGCGTTGTACAAGTTGAAGGACAGTTGACTTTCCACAACCGGACTGGNGGCTTCCATGGGTACGCCTGAGCAGATGCCTTCGGCACTCTTGAAACGGTAGTTGAGACCATAGGCGATGTTCTCTCTAATGGTGAGATCAAGGAGGTTGGGCTCTTGGGAGACCACTCCGATTTGCCGACGGATCCAGTTCGGTGCAAGGCTGCGGATGTTGATGCCATCAAGAGTGATGCCTTCGGTTAAATCGGTGTTTGAGGTGTCGNCCATGCTTCAGGGAGGAACAAAGACTCCCATTCACTCATTCATGACTGTGGTAAAGACTTCTCGTATGGAATGCAAGTATCAGAATAACAGGCACTCTCTGATGCGGTTGTACTTGTTTTTTGTCTTTTACGACGCCAAAGTCACTCCCTGATTTTCAGGTCTTGCAACGTAGTTATGGACAACTGAAGAGGTTAAATTTCGTGCTAATGTTGGTGGAATGAAACAAGAACGCTAAGTTCTACTCGCCCGATTGGATGCAAAGCCATACTCAACGGAAGAAAGGCGTCCATTGCAGGTGCCCGAGTCTGTGGAGACTGTGAGCAGAACAGTCATTAAAATCACGTCAACTTTTGGAGACCCCTTCAATCTCAAGCCTACTTGACTAAAAGCAATGGGGTCAGATTGAAGTTGGTTGAGTGGGATGCATGGTTCATGGAATATGCACCTGACTATGTTGTAAGAGACGAGAAATCCAGATGGGCACTACCTTTCACTCTTAATCAAACCTTAGTAAGTAGATTTCCAAAATTTAGTTCACAAAGAGGGTGTGACAAGCGAACCAATCAGAAAGTAGGCAAAGTAGAACTGACGTTAGACAAGAAGGCCATCGTTTGACCTTCCTTACTGCCTCGCATGCAGTTTTAACACCCAAGATTACCGTAGTCATGACCAGTACACAAGAAGACTAACGGAGGTCACTATGGATCCGACCCAAAACACGACTGAGGACGTGTAGCGTGAAGATCTGCGCATGTCATCTCAATCACTGGTCTTTCATCTATTCACGTGCAAAGATGATGCAAGAAGTTGGCATTCCATCTTCTTGGCGTTAAACTAGGTTTTACCAACATGACGTCTATCACAGAAACAAAGCCAAGAGGAGAGTCAAGTGTGAGCTGGCACCACGTAAACAGTTCGTTCACCTCACCATGTTCCCAACAGGCGGCTCTTCGCTACCCTGTTGCACAGGCTAACACAAACCTGGTCGTCAAGTTAGAATCCCTTCTAAACCTATCTTCACCCACACATCCACCACGGACATTGGAGTTGCAGACATAAGTTCGTAGTGCAATGACGTTTTTTTCATTTGTGCAAACAACCAATCATGTTGGCTCTTCCTACTTCGTGGCTTCTGCCACCATGTTAGAGCAACGATATTCCCACCACGACCATGCCTTTTTGCCCTCCACATATTTACAGAAAACCCTCTCCTATAATGCTATTCTTTATGAAAGGCTTGGTTTTCGCTACAGTGCTTTCTACCACCCCAATCATCCTCCCCAGTGATCTCACCTTGAGCACGGCAACCTGCCTGCGTGAAGGGTAACAGAAACGAACGTTGTTGAAAACGATGTTTCCGGTGAAGGAGGCATCAGGAAAATCGCCGTGGTCAGGCTGCAGATGGGGGCGACGATGGATGATGTCAAGAATCGCCTTCGCTGCCTTCGATGCCTTCTTGGCGTCGGGTGCAAAGGACACCGCGTAGCCGATGTTGGAAGCTGCGAAACTGATGGCAAAGAAGGACCTATGGATGAAGAGGGAGGGCCTTTAGTTCCGATTCCCACCCACGAACTGTGGCATTTTATCCATGTTGCCTCAAGTCAAGATTACTTGGAAGAGAGCAATTAAAACTCCACTTCCCATTTCTAAACCTCTCGTACCCTGCTGCATCAAACTCTACCGCTATCATAGTTATCAACTTTCCGATGAAATTCCCGCATCCGGTCAGCTTGGCGTTTCGATTTAGGAACCGACGAAGTGTGACATTTTCCTGGAACTGACCTCCAAAGCTGCAACATGGTGACGTCGCCTCTTTCGAGAAGAATCCCACCCAGATAGAAGACACCGCTGAATTCGAAGCTCATGAGGGAATTAGCGATGGCATTCACCAGAGCGTAGCGTGCCACACCTTTGAGGATTTGGCTGTGAAGTGGAAAGATGGCGAATGGAAAGGGACTCGCCTGTGTAACCATGCAAACGATGAGCGTCAGTGAATCAATCCAACCATCTCATCAGACGTTTCATCCAAAAAGGCACACATTCCAAATTCGGTTACAACCCAAACAAACTAATTAATAAACCGTCCCTCTATTCAACCACCCATTCAGTGAACAAACCATTAAATTCACCATTCACGGACATGTTCCCCCATTCGTCCAATCATCCAACACCCCTTCGTTCTTCCATCCACCCACTCCATTTACGCTAGAACCCATTGTCAAACACTAATCCAAACATCTCTTTTCTCATTCAGCTTAACGTCAATTTAACTACCAATTCATCCAACTGATCATCAATTTCACTTTCAATCTATTAATACGTCCATGCCTTCCAACCGAATTAATACGGATTAAAAGTCTGGCCGCCTTTCCACCACTCATTCAATCAACCATCCAAGAGATTTCCCATTACTTCACCGTAACAACGATGCGTTCTCCGAAAAGTCAATCTCTTCTACTCTAACAAATAAATAAACCACCCAATCAACCCCCAACCCATCATCCCCTTACAATATCAGCTGCTTCCTTATCCATTCCTCCATCCATCTCTTCACTTAACTAGAACTTAAACCAACCATCCATCCATTGCGATCTCTATTCAAAAAGTGAACAAAATTCTACCATTCTAGCTACCAGTCTACCCGTACGTCCATCTGCACAGCCAATCATCTGTTAGTCAATCAGCGGATTAGTCCTATCAAAAGGATTCCCAATTGCTGAACATGCCTTCTATGAAATACCATTGTTATCAAAACCACGACTTACGAGTTCGAGAGAAGGGCTTGACTAGCGTAATTGCCAACAAAGTACTCCTCAGCCTGCATCGCGGAGACAGTCTTGGAGGCAGAGAAGACCTCCTGTGCCAAGGACGCACCCTTCACACTCTTCCGCGACACCTCTGCACTCCACTTCTGCATCTGGAAATGTACCAGTTACTTGACACCAAGCACATGCATGCATCTGTGTACCCCTCCAGTAAGGCGAAGAGCTACTCCATGTCTCGCCGCTGACTAGCACAGCACTTCTACACTTCACATTCAAGTCCACTATGCAGAAACGGGAAAGAAAGAAAGAGGAAGGACAGCTGCTGTAAATGTCTTAACTTTCATTGACTTATGCTGACACCTTTGCCGAAAAGTGCATCCTGCAAATAAAGCTACATCTCAACACCTGTGCCTGACATCACCTTCAAGGCTGACACAGGCGGTAAAACGGCAGTAGTGCGATACCCTTTGCGTCCTACGAAGTACAAGACTGCTATCGCAGGCAATTCAAAAAAGTTAGTGCGTGAATGGATTGACTAAGTGCTGTCGAAAAGGTTTTTGCTATGGGTGACTAATACCTGCAAGGCCTCTTGATGGAGGGGGTATTCCAACCACGTTGACTGTTAAGCAACCGCCTCAGTTAAAGTTGTGAACTGGGGCTAGCAGTACTCCACAACGTTTTGACACATTTGTAATTATCATGTCACAGAAGTAACTCAGCAACAAAATTGGTTTACACATGTTTGCATAAACTTTCATAAAATCCAAGAACATTAGACGACCAATCTTCATGTGCGCGAAGAAAAATTGGCCTTCAAGGATATCTACGCCTATTGACAAACGAGGTGGATAAATGGAGACTGCACGACGTGCAGAAATAGTTTATCCACCTATAGAAAACTTACCTATTCATTTACTTATTTACTCTTTTAATCATTCAAATGTCTACCCATCCACCCATTCCGCTAAGCAACCGATAGGTTTTTAACCAATTATCAAAGGAATAGGAACGTAAAAGAAGGTTGTATTTGTGAAAGACTGAACAGACAGGCAAATCGTGTAACCCTCAACCATTCATGGATCTACTTAACCATTCATCCGTCTACTCATCACATCTAATTACAAATGAGAAAGGAAAGACTTTACAAACGAACCCCAAAAGCGCCAGCAACGACTAGAATGGGAAAGTAGGCGAGAGAGACAAGGGCGACCTGCCAACTAAAGTAGAAACCGATGGAGAGGGAGGAGACGATGAGAACCAACACCTCCATCATGGAGGCCAGTCGACGACCTGTCATGTTCTGCAGCGTCGGCACATCAGCTGCCAGTCGACCCGTTAGGGCGCCTGGCTGATTCTCTGCATTGTCAAACCATCCAACCTCCTACAAATGAAGAGAGGGCCAAGTTGGCTCAACACTGTAGTTGCTGTACCTTCCATTTCTACGGCTGCTCATCCACCCGTTCCCTCAGATTATCATGACAGTCGAACATTCCACTACTACCCATTAATTGTGCTGGTCATCTTTACATCAGCTTCTCCAGACACCTTAACTCCAAACCATCACCAAACCTTTGACTCAACCCAACCATTCTTTTAACAATTCCAATATCTCTCTGTTGATTCATTCAGATGTTCATTCCCTTATCGACTCAAGCTTCCCCTCATACATTCGTTCACACAGGGGAGGAACCACTGTAGCTAGCTATGGCCTATTCCAAAAATTGACCATAAAACACTTATAGCCTTGACACAATGCACTAACTCACCTGTTTGAGAATGGACTCAAAGAGGAGGATTCGACATCGTGTTGTCAAACGCCCACCTGCCACACCGAATGCGTATTCCTACAGAAATTCCACAAACCAGACAATCACATTAGAAGCAGGAGGAGACGCATAAAGCAGGAGATCATCTATCGTGTTTTGTGGTGTGCAACAGGAATGCTTCGCCATCTTGCGGATGAGTGGGAAATCATCCAGGTGGACGGCAAGACAGGGCAAAGTTAAAGCGACGATGAGTTAGTTTCCCAAGAATTTCGTCCAGATCCCTCAGAATAAGTGGGGGCGTCAATATTAGTAGCAATCTGGAAGGGTAAGGGAAGACTGTGTCAAGTCTGTTCGTCTACCTACGTAGCAACTTGGTCGCCTCTTTATTTACGAACGGAAAAAAAACGTGAGCAAATGTTTTTGCGGAAATTGACTAGCATGCGATTGGTACACAAAAGGCNGGTCGCCTCTTTATTTACGAACGGAAACAAGAAGTGAGCAAACGTTTTTGCGGAAATTGACTAGCATGCGATTGGTACACAAAAGGCGGTCGTCGCAGAACAGTTACTCTACGTATTTTACCGCTATAGGACTCGACAGCCGAAATCTACGATATGTAATCCTGCCTTTGGATTCAGCGGTCCCTTCGTTGCGATGGCAAACAGAGGAGAAGGCTATGGTAAGCGCTGTATTTTACAAGCAAGACAAAACGGAGGCAACGTAGCAGAACCTGCCAATAACTTTGTGAAATATCATCCAATCCAGTACCACTGTCAAGGTGATACTTCATCTTCTTCCATTACCAAAGTCCATGATCTTGAGCAGGCATGTGGGTGGCTTCAATGTGTCCACCTCCTGGCACTGTTGTTGACATTGCAATGACTGGCAGGAAACTGCAGTACAGCTGAGAACACCACAGAAGACAATCCGAACGGGGAGAAGCCGCATAGCATTCATATCATTCTTCCTAACTTTCTGTTCTTCTACCTTCCCACCCCACCCACCTACTCCTCCTCCCCACCTACCCCTCCTCCTCACGCTTCTGACCAGCAACCTTATTCCACATTTAAACGCTGGTGCCTCAAAGTACTTCTACGATCAACTTCCCACGTGCGCTAGTGACGGTGAGGTGGCATATGTCTAACATCAAAATTATTTGTTGCATGAAACAAAGCAGAGGCTTGAGGAATAGAAACGAAGGCGAGGCAGGTCATATCGAATTGACGGTTGATACAATATGACCAGCTAACAAATGTTGTAAAGCATTACCCCATCGTTTGACGGTCAGAGACACAACGTTCGCGCTTACCCCTGGAAATCACGACAATGCCAGCAAGGGGCAGAGTGATGAAAGACTCACGTTAAGAGTGTAGCAGATGATGCGAAGGGCGGCTAGACCACCAAAAGCGCCACAAATTACTGAGGTGCGATCAAGACGTTTTTGTGAGTCGCTTATAGGGAGGATCTATAAGAGAGGGGATAACAGAGAGGTATGAGCAGAAGTGTGCCATCGTCTCTACATCTACCTCATTTCACTTCGCCCCATACTCCATTACTTCCGCCTGGTCTACCAACCATCCAACCAACCAACTGGAAAACTCAGCTTTTCTCAACTAGCTTGACCCAAAAGCGCACTCAGGAACACGTACACATTGTCACGACGCAGCAACCTGATCTCACATGTCATCATTTAAACTCACCAACATTTTGCCATTCCGTTCCTCTCATCACTTCACATAAAAATGAACTGATAGTGGGAGAACCAAACCCACCTCAGCATGTTTGCTACCACAGTCCCATTTGCGTGGGACTCCTCAATTTTCTCATCCACACTCCCACATCACACGCATGTGTGGTTGTACGAAAGCGCTTCACAAACACGGGTTAGCATCGTTTTGTGGATATTGGTTGTCAATTTTCTTTTCAATCCATAGTGTTAGTCGAAAAAGCCTTCAACCTCGACGAGTGGCGAACGGAGCTAGTTCTTGAAAAGCAAGAGGAGAGCGAGAATTCAAACGCGCACCACTTACGTCGTACATCTCGGTGTAGGCGACAATAACGGCAGCCTGCATTCCACCTATCAAGATAGAGGTGACACAGCCCAGAACGAGGTACCACTTTTCCGGTCCGTTTAGACGCAACATTTCCCAGAATGTGTTGGGCTTCTTCCTCACTATCTAGTGCATAAATAAAGTACGGGCATGACGAGGGAACACATGTGATTAAAGTACACCGAAAGGAGACAACGCACATCAGGTCTCGACTGAACTGTTTGTACACCCAGCAACCCATTCCTACAAATCGGTTCGTTTGTTTATTTTGACGTCAGTCTGTCCACCTACTCAAACATCCATACCTGTCCATCAATTAATTAAACAGCATGCCAACCCACCATTCGACCAGTTCAGTCATTCAGTCTATGCAGTAATGTGGTCCGAAGCAAATGACTCGGGAGCCCGTTATTTCTACCATTAGTAGACTCAAAATAGGCTACCACACCTCTGATACAAAGTCGAGCATTAACAAAAAGGCAACCAGGCCAAGGCTGTCACTTTGTGCAAACAAAAGGAGCACAACTTGCTCCCTATGGGCCCAACAAAGGACTAAGAAGTGAGGTTTAGAGATTCCACTGTCTGGCCAATGTACTCACACCCGCCAATCAACTTACCATTTCATCATCCGATTCACTCAGTGAGGACAAGACCGTCTTCGCTTCTAAATCACCATCTTCATCCAGCTAAAACAATGAAATTTGCGATGTTGAAGGAGTTACCGCCAAGGTTATCAAGCGAAAGACAAAGGCTCTCTAAACAGAAACTCACCCTCTTGAGATCACCCTTTTCTTGATGCTAAAGTGTGCAAAGGAGAACAACTCATCTGGCCTCCCATACTTCAATAAACCTGGTGATTGGCCTACCTAATCACTAGTTGGAGTCATGCCAGTTACAGGAACACCNTGGTGATTGGCCTACCTAATCACTAGTTGGAGTCATGCCAGCTACAAGAACACCGAAACACCAACTACTTTGAGCTTCAATTCTGGTCTGAGTGCATAGATAACTGCCCAACTACCTAATAAAATTGACAGAGCTAAGTGTCATCGATGCCCTCATCAAGCAGCTTCAAGTCGCCCACTCGAAAGGGCCTTCATGACATCCACCAGTAGTTCCGAAGCACCTCCCAAACTAATGTGTAAGTTTGACCAGTTTGATTTCACTTCTAATCCAGTAAGAAAAGTAATGTCACCCGACTACGTAAAACGATAAGGAACCATGCAGCGGTTTAAAGGATGAAACCGGCAGCAANTACCACACCTCTGATACAAAGTCGAGCATTAACAAAAAGGCAACCAGGCCAAGGCTGTCACTTTGTGCAAACAAAAGGAGCACAACTTGCTCCCTATGGGCCCAACAAAGGACTAAGAAGTGAGGTTTAGAGATTCCACTGTCTGGCCAATGTACTCACACCCGCCAATCAACTTACCATTTCATCATCCGATTCACTCAGTGAGGACAAGACCGTCTTCGCTTCTAAATCACCATCTTCATCCAGCTAAAACAATGAAATTTGCGATGTTGAAGGAGTTACCGCCAAGGTTATCAAGCGAAAGACAAAGGCTCTCTAAACAGAAACTCACCCTCTTGAGATCACCCTTTTCTTGATGCTAAAGTGTGCAAAGGAGAACAACTCATCTGGCCTCCCATACTTCAATAAACCTGGTGATTGGCCTACCTAATCACTAGTTGGAGTCATGCCAGCTACAAGAACACCGAAACACCAACTACTTTGAGCTTCAATTCTGGTCTGAGTGCATAGATAACTGCCCAACTACCTAATAAAATTGACAGAGCTAAGTGTCATCGATGCCCTCATCAAGCAGCTTCAAGTCGCCCACTCGAAAGGGCCTTCATGACATCCACCAGTAGTTCCGAAGCACCTCCCAAACTAATGTGTAAGTTTGACCAGTTTGATTTCACTTCTAATCCAGTAAGAAAAGTAATGTCACCCGACTACGTAAAACGATAAGGAACCATGCAGCGGTTTAAAGGATGAAACCGGCAGCAAAACTGACCTGATGAGTAGCTTTGGTGATGCTTTCAACGTCATCATCGTTACCTACATAGTCGTCATCTTCATCATCATCATCCGATTCATCATCCCTTCCTTTGAGCTAAAAAAGAGATAATGAACCAGCTTCTCATTTCCAGTTCCTGCAAAACGCAGTACGAAGGTGTCAAATCATGATATGTTTATTCTCTACGCAATGAGCCCCTTCTCACAATGCATCAACAGCAAATCCAGATGTTGAACATACTCCACGCATCACGAGATTGGCATAGACTCCACCCTGCGCCATCAGCTCCTCGTGACAGCCCGCTTCAACCACGCGTCCTTTTCCCATCACCAAAACCACATCAGCGTCTTGCACTGTCGATAGTCTATGTGTCACCGTCACCGTAGTCCTACCCTTCTTCGCCTCGCCCAATGCCACCTGCACCGCCTTCTCCGACCTTGTATCCAACGCCGAGGTCGCCTCGTCCAATAGTAGCAGTTTCGGATCTCGAATTAGAGCTCTCGCGATGGCAACCCGCTGTTTCTGACCTCCTGACATGCCACCTCCACCATCCTGTGCCACAAACACGGTCTCGTATGCCTCGGGCAGCTTTGTGATAAAGTCGTGAGCGTGTGCCAGTCTGGCAGCCGCTTCCACCTCCTCCGAAATGCCGTTCGGCTTCCCCAGACAGATATTCTGCCTCAATGAGCCTGCGAAGAGAATGGGCTCCTGCGAGACCACTCCAAGGCAGGATCGCCACCAGGAAAGATCGAGGTCACGCAGATCCACGCCGTCAACTATGATGCGACCCGAGTCAGGATCGTAGAGACGTTGGAGGAGTTGAATGAGCGTGCTTTTGCCTGAGCCGCTAGCACCAACGATGGCGAGGTTTTGGCCAGGCCTAAGGCGCCACGAGAAGTGATCGAGGACAAGAACGTCGGGACGAGTGGGATAGGAGAAGGACACGTCGTCGAAGACGATGTCGCAGCGCAGGAACGACAGGCGAATTTTCTTGTCATTGGGCATCTTATCGATGGGCGGAATCTAAACAGGGAGAATTTTGTGGACAAATCATCGTCAGTAATTTGATCATGTTGTTCGGCGCATTCAAGATTAGTGCCACATATGGGGCACATCCATCCCCTCAGTCCAAACCCAGCATTACAGCACCACTTTACGATAAATGTCTGAAGAACATTGTGCTGCACATGGATTTGCTGAGCTCAAAACAATTAAGGAAATGCGTGGCTTTCACACCCTCAGTACAATTACATTTTTTACTTCTAGAGTAGAAGTTAGACTGAAGTAATGAGCGAAAAAGGAAAGTAGGTGAATAGATGAGTGAAATGAACACAGGACAATTGACACAGAACGATGAAGTCGCAATGGATGAATGGCAAAGTGGGGAACCGATAGGAAATTGTGGACCCGTATGAGTGAATGGTTGAGTGGATCGAGGAATGAGTAGTTGGGGGAAAGAACGGTCCGTGTGGACGAATAAATACGTTAAACCAGCGTAGGTTGAGGATTGGACGTCGATAGGCAGAAGAAGGAATTGCTGATTGATCATGCAGGGTAATGGGAAAAGAGATGGAGTTTGTTAATTTACTCAACGACTGGTCCTCATCACACACACACACACACACACACACACNTGTCATTGGGCATCTTATCGATGGGCGGAATCTAAACAGGGAGAATTTTGTGGACAAATCATCGTCAGTAAATTAATCACGCTGTTCGACGTATTCAAGATTAGTGCCACATATGGGGCACATCCATCCCCTCAGTCCAAACCCAGCATTACAGCACCACTTTACGATAAATGTCTGAAGAACATTGTGCTGCACATAGATTTGCTGGGCTCAAAACAATTAAGGAAATGCGTGGCTTTCACACCCTCAGTACAATTACATTTTTTACTTCTAGAGTAGAAGTTAGACTGAAGTAATGAGCGAAAAAGGAAAGTAGGTGAATAGATGAGTGAAATGAACACAGGACAATTGACACAGAACGATGAAGTCGCAATGGATGAATGGCAAAGTGGGGAACCGATAGGAAATTGTGGACCCGTATGAGTGAATGGTTGAGTGGATCGAGGAATGAGTAGTTGGGGGAAAGAACGGTCCGTGTGGACGAATAAATACGCTAAACCAGCGTAGGTTGAGGATTGGACGTCGATAGGCAGAAGAAGGAATTGCTGATTGATCATGCAGGGTAATGGGAAAAGAGATGGAGTTTGTTAATTTACTCAACGACTGGTCCTCATCACACACACACACACACACACACACACACCCGGTCGATGATAGGAAAGATCTCGCCAGCGGCAGTAACGGCGAAGTTGAAATGGTCGAACTCCTGAAAGGCCTGTCCCACTGTGGCCCCAGCGTAGAGCATTGCCAACACCACCAAAACAACCTCACCCGGGTCCGTGGTGCCGCGTCCGACCATGACGATTCCGTGGTAGAAGGTCACCGCCATCAACAAGTAGACAGATGCATCTGTCATTCCCAGCACTAAGGACACAAAGCCATTCCAAATCGGAGTTCATCTTCCAGCATGTACAAAGAGAGCCTTTAGAATTACTAAGCCCAACCAAACCAATATCATGACTTTAAAACTAACTCTGCCAGTGTTTTCCACATACATCTGGAAGTTTTCCTGAACCTCCACTTTCACTTTCGCTTTCACAGACCAAAAAAGCTACTATGGAATCCACTGACTTCCCGATCGGGACGGGATCGTTTTAATACATGCTAAAATTGATTGTGCACTTGCATTAGCTCAAAATTCTAACACCTTCCTCCTACTGAATCAGGGTCTAGTACGATCATTCACTCAATGCCTAATCATCTCTTACCGAAACCAAAGACGATGGAGCGCAACAGCCCAACCTTTTCCGCCTCCGACAGCTCCTCCGCATAGCGCTTAGCCTCCCTCTCCTGCCCCTCAAACGCAAGGATAGTCTTTACTGCCCCCAACACCTCTCCTGCAATCCCATTAGCTCTCGAGTAGGCGGCGCGTTCTTTCGCACCCAGTTTCCGTGTGACAAAACCGACGGCAGCAAAGGAAGCACCAACTAGTGGAAAGAAGGCCGCCGATACCAGTGCCAGCTCCCAATTCTTGATTAAGCTGATCACTGCGCCACCGATGAAGATGAAGAGGTTCTGCACAAACATACCCGCCTTTTCACCCAATCCTGCTTCGATTTTATCTACGCCCTCAGTCAGTCGAGTTATAAGAGCCCCCACATTGACGCCATCAAACCAGGCTGCGTCCTGCCGCAAAACACTCTAGCGAAATGCCAGTAAACTGCTGCAACAAAACCAACCGAAAAGAATAGGTGTCGTATGCGTCTGGCTTGCCTTCGAGCACAGAACTGCAGGCAAAACATCTGCATGTAGGCAACCACGAAAGTGACGGCACCCAATATGGCCATTCTCTGAATTGTGGTTTTAGAACCACCCTGAGTAGGAGAAATAAAATCGTTGACTAAGTTGGAGAAGAGAAGGAGCGACAATTGGATTGAGACGCCAATCAAGGCGCTGGCAACTACACCAATGATGAACATCCCAATCTCGAAAGGCGGGGCATATTTGAGTAATTGGTGGTATCGAACACGAACAACCACCTCGTCTCTAAACGCAAAATAAAAACAATAAAGTAACTTACTGCCGGAACTCGCTTTCCGTGTAGTCAGACGCCAACGCCTCGCCCATTGCGAAAGAGCCTTCAAAAATGCGCAAACGTGCGGACCACTAGTATTTATAAAATTGGTTTGCTTAAACGTAAGCGACCAATTTTAGAAAATGAAAACAAAACAAACATAATTGCTTTAGCAATGATTAGGTTCAATTGCACAACTTCTAGAGGAGCGAAGTAAAATGTGCTAAAAGGTGTGTTGGCACAAATTTTACTGAAGTAAATTACCATTATTTCTATCTAATTCGATCGGGGATTTCGATCACCAATCCAGCTATTTCTTTTAGTTTTGACGCACACTTTTCGTCTGTGTGGGCAGTTAGCGTTGCAATTAGGCTTCCGCATTTTTAAAATGGGCTAATTTTGTCTAGAAAATGCCGATGACTACGTGCAGCCAAGATGCAACCATTATGTGAATTTTGATAAGCGAATTCAATTCGATTCGTCTTGCAAACATGGATCGTCGTTGTAGCGTCCCGAGGCTCCCCTTAAGGTAAAAGAAGGCGCAGTACTAGGGCAGAATATATATATTCCGGGAACAGAGGGCTTGGGGGCTGTTGGCACGGCCCGGAGGCCGACCAACCGGCTAGAACAAGATGGCCACCCAAGTGACCTATACCGGTAGTTCGAACAAA
>LWMK02000001.1:1134826-1200706 GCA_001693075.2 Taenia saginata
GAGATCGACGTCCAGCTTCGGCATCTCCCTCGCCCTCGTGTGTGTTCGACAGGGAAGCTATTAACAACCGAAGCGACACTAGCCGTGAACTCCAAGTCCAGTGGAACTGCCAAGAGAGACCTGCGACGTTGTGGTCAAGCATCCTCCGTAAGCTCTCTCTCCTGTTCCCAGATGTAGAATGTGCAGAATGCCATTGGATAGCATCGTTTTATGCTTCACACACTTGGATCGCATGCCTTTTGTCCCTATGAGGTCCGACCGCCACATTTGCTCAGGTTTCTACGATGCCCTTGCGTTTCTTCTACGGTATCAATTAGGCCTGGAATCGCAATACGTGTTGTGTGTCTCGACCCATTTCGAAAACTTGGATTCGTACCTCCATCTTCCATTGGACCACATTGTCGTGGGAGAGGACGGTACAGGAACACATGCGTTCGAACCTCGACGACTGGGACGGTTAGCTCGTGGGTGCTTCTCGCAGCACTGATTACGTTGTGATGGCTGACACGGGAGTCTGACCAAGGGGAGCGTCGGGTACGACGCTCGAAGGAAGAGAGGGGCTGTGTAATACTTTGTTTGTTTGAACTACCGGTTTAGGTCACTTGGGTGGCCATATTGTACTGAGCCGGTTGGTCGGCCTTTGGGGCCGTGCCAACAGCCCCCAAGCCCTCTGTTTCCAGAAAACATGTATTCTACCCCCAGTACTTTGCCTTTTACCTTAAAGGGAGTCTCGGGACGCTACAGAAGAACCACAATTGGTTGATGCCTGTTTGGAATTTTTTCCTGCCTTTTATGCTGTATGGGCTCCTCTCTGATGTAGATTTGTACTGTTATGGGGAGTTGTTTTATCTTTTCCTTATGCTTTTTAAGTCTTTTTAATTGAATTAGAGCCTCAGTAACAATATTATATGAGTTTGTTGACAATCACTTCCCGTATTTTTGCGCTCTTTTGTTTTCTTATGGCAGTCACTTTTAGTTTTTATATGTTTCGGCGTTCGACCCCGGGAAATTTCAGATTAGTCGTTCAATGTTTATTTTTCTTCGAACACCCAGAGCAGAGATTGTCCAGACCAATGGAAATCCCAGTTTTATCTTATTTTCATGCTTTTATTCCCCACTTTATTTTAGCCTTGGTTTTAGAGAGCTCTTATAAATTCTGCCTAGGTATGCCAATGGTGATGGATTGAACACCATCAGTGGGGATTTTCATACGCCATTTCTTGGAAGTGCTAGTTTGACTTTGTTCCTTTTTTTCTTGATTCCTACTCTTTTGACCTTTGTTTTTAGCTGACGTTATAATTTGTGGCTGCTGGAACCCAAGATTCTCGTCCACGTAGCCAATGGCTTGCCAATGTTGATTATCCTTTCAAGCTAAGTTTCATCTTGTTTCGCAGTTCGAGCAGACTAGACGTCACTTTTACTATCCACAAGATGCTGTGTGATTTGGGGTTGAATAGAACAAAGATTGCTATATGTCCAGATTTCACTACTTAGAAGTCAGTGTCGGTGATTTATGCCTCCACGGTAGCTTTGAAAGGCGACGTATGTGTGAATGACAGCTACAAAGTTGATGCGGTTAGCTAGTGACAATGGTGTAAACATCCTACATGAATGTTTTTTCAATTTCTCATTAGAAACGTTACAAATTCTTACTAACTTTGCGAAGATCTCTTATTTGTCGGATTAGGTGACCACAAGAAAAGTTCTCCAAGTGCAGTGCCTGGAGGCTTCGTTATCTTTCCCGTTTTGCATGGCTTATGTCCTTCTGTCTCGAGTTCTATTCGCCTTTTACTATCTTTGATGGTGTCTGTCACACTTTACGAGTCTTTTGATAATTGGTTGCATATAGTTGGGTATCTGTGTTCGACGACCGCAAACAGACTGAGTTTATTATTAGGTTTCCTTGGTCTGAAAACAAATGAGGAATATCTTCACCCTACTTTTTTTGGTTGACATAACTTAAAAAAGAATAAATCCATTTCGAGTCACTATTGGAAGGTGAACATTTTGCGTGGAATCGCTGGTCGCTCTGCTGTGAATTGGAATAACAAGGCATGACGATAAGTCGCTCCATTTGGGAATGAGACCTGTTTACGTTGGCTAGGCGGATTGTCTTCCTATTCTTGAGTTTCTCTTTCGTCGATACGCCTCGTATAATTCAATTTTTAGAAGAGTTGAGAATAAATCTAAGAGTAGAACAAGATGATTGTGGTTCAATTGACTTGAAAATTAGGCAGGATGAGGCAAGTGCCTAGAAGTTAGATAGCCTAGTCTGGCATGGTTTAATTTGAGCAATTCGATGAAAGTGTGGCAATTTCCACATGCTTAGAACACGATTGTTTTAGCTAGATTCGCTTGTGTAGGAAAAGAATAGATTGGATGGTCTCTTTGGAGATTGGATGCAGATACTAGTGAGGTCGTCATTGGTTGTGGGCATGCATTGTTACAAACAATTCGACTACGTCTCAGGCATACCAGCCCATAAGGACGAAATTGGGGAAGCCGAAAAGGCCTTGTGACAGCTTAATTCCATTTATTTTAATGTAATTTTTAGGCGAGGGATAGTCAGTGAATACAAACCTTATGACGGATAGGACGCCATCGGCACCCAAGAAGGAAGCGTCCCCTGAATACGCTTAACTGAGACATCTGTACCCCTTAATTTATCACTACTTAGTAATGCTTTCCCTTGTCCAACTCGTCTGCTCTTCGCAAGGGTATGAAGTCTGAGGTGGGAGAATAGCCGAGCCTATTATACTGATTGCAGAGCTGGCGGACTTCTTCCATTACAAGAACGACATGAATTTTTAAATGTACTAAATAATGACCCTCCCCAGAATCTATTTACGGCCAAGACGCACGAAATTCACATCAAAACATCGTGGTTTTGCGATTATTTGACGCAGGAGAAATGTATTGCTGCAAATCTCACTATCACCTCTTTGAGGGTTAATGCACTACAAGCTACAGGGTGTTTGAAAAGGAGGTCATGGGGCTAATTCCGGTGTCACTCACACTTTCCTGCTTCGCAGCTATCCCACATGTCTTCTTGAGTAGCATGTCAAGTGAGCTAACGTAAATGAAAAAGAAGGAAGTGGGCCGCAAATGGTGGAATGCAGACAGTATTGGTCCATACTCTAGCCATAGCTAAGGTCGCGCAGATCATACCCTCACACAGAGCACCGATGGGGTGACTCCAGAGGCGTATCGTGAAGTGGCTCTAGTGGTAGATGATGAACACGCCCAAGGTCGGCCACAAGGCCCACGACAATGGATGCCGTTTGACGCCTAGGGGGCCGGAGTCGGTGGACATGGCAATGGTTTGCACGATATAAGGAATGAGGGAGAGCACAATGGTCGCTGCGAGGAATCTCACCACCACTGATGACACATAAGAGTGATGTTAGGAACTGAATCGCCATGATTTGCATGCAAGTCTATTAGGGGTAGACAGCTCAAACCGACCGAATCTTAGCACATTCATCAGTACACATTCACTAAAGAAACAACTTTTATGGCTAAAGTTTTGCAAAAAAAAAACCGCGACCATCAAGGGAGCTGTTCGATCGCAAATCCCCATGTTGCATCAATTAAGCTTCGTCTCAAATTACTATCTTATTTTGTACCGATTTGTTGCGTCTCTGTTCCTGTCAAAACATCAGGCAGTTGAATTGGTGGAGTACAACAACCGCCTACGTGAGCGCGCACGAGCATTTAACATTCCATGCCATCAGTTACTACCTCCAATTGCGCTTTGTTTAGCGTCCACTGACCCAGTAAATGCAAACCTCTCAGTAGTGCTGTGTCCTTTGATTTGCGCTTTCAGTTTGGCGCCTTCCACGTGGATAAGTCAATTTAAAATTCGCTCACTACCGCCGTGTGGTGCCTGTTAATGAGTTCTCTTTCAACGAGGGGCAAAGATATTGCTTAGTCAATGTCGTACATGTCACGTAGTTTAGATTAAACACATTTAATTTGCAGTTAGCCAAGTTTCTGAGACTCAAGTGAAGTGAGATGAGGCATTGTAACAGACAAGGCGGATGTATAATAGAGTTGGCTACAAGAACGAAGGGAAATATCTTGTCAGAGTAGCACATCGTGCGCGTAAAACAAGGAAATTACACTTGCTCATTCCCTTCCGATGGAGTGGTCGACAAAAATTGCAGAAATAAATTAAGTGCTCAAATAATTGCCATAGTGCCAGAGAGATTGAAGCCAATTCGTGGCTATGATATTCTATGTCAGCCGTCCATTCACTCACTCGTTCACTCATGTGTACAAACTTGTGTCTAGGGTGTTTGTAAACAAGGATGCATGTGTGTCGGATAAGTTTGTATGGAAAATAGTCGAAAGAAAACGCAATTGCCATCAGGAGTGAGAAGTGATGACTTAATTGAGAATTTAGCCGCAGTTTTTATGCGCACAATTTTTCAATTGCAGTTCATCACAGAGATTGGAGGAGCCATAACTACAACGACTTATTGATGACCTAATTCTTCATTTTTTGTTCTTACATTACCTGAAACATTATGTTTTGTTTCTGGATACGGCTATACAAGCATTTCCAAGGGACCACACAGCCTCGGTATTGACATCTCCTTCCCAGTGATGCAAATCACACGGCCGTTGTCCATTGCGGACACGGTGAAAAGACGAGTTATCAGGAGAGAGTTCGCACCAAAACACACAGAAATATACCAACAGCACCATCGTATGCTCTAGTCAAGCAGCTTGAGGCGATACTAGTAGCTAAGATCCACAGTGACTATTTACCAGGCATGGCCACTGTCACTGTCGCGATAGCTTGTATCGTGCGTATATATGTATGGATGTGCTGCTGATATGTCCTGGCATATTGGACCACTTCTTCCTTTGACTTGGGAGCCCAACTTAATGCAAAATAAGGTTAATAGATCTCCTACGCAGTTCCTTTCGTAATGCAGGCTGTGGAACATTAGAAGCGATAGCCATATGACTGTTATTTACGGCCAGCGTCGAGTGACGGGGGTTGAAGGGCAGAGTGGGGGAAATCTAGACAGAATAAATCACACGTCAAACACCAACACCACTGCTTAACGCAGCCCGGAGTGGGGAGGAATTCTCACGCCCAAAAAGAGCAGAACCACCAAATCAAATCAGCGCCCTCAGGCACATACACACACACGTACGGTGGGGGAAGAGTGGAAGGTGGGAAGTTAGCACTTGAGGCGCCCATCAATTATGTGGAATGCGACATCAGAGTGGGCACTGTGCCTAGATTTTTACAGCCCATAGCTATCAATGTTGGCATCCCAAATTGGCTTTACCATTCGTCTATCCTTACATCACGTTTTATTTTCTCTATGGGCTGACTTGATTGCAAATGACCTATTTCCACAATGCTTGTCGATCTCACTGAACCGACATGTCTGATCAGATTGGATGTGAACAGCTGAAACTTGATTTAAGCCAAGAATTCACCCTATGGGGAGGGACTTCAAATATTAACATTTTGGAACTGTGCTAATAAAAAATACCTCGTAGAACAATTAAAGGGATTATGCCATTTAGACAAACAATTTCGATTTGACTTTCATTGTGAAAAACACAATAAATTACTTTATTGGCGTGCAGTGTGTAAAATGAAAAAGGCAATTCAGGCTAGTGTTTGCGCAGTTTTATGCTCTCTCTGATTTTCTTAATGTTATTACAATTGTCGTTACCTCAGTTGCAGAACGGTACTCGCGTTGCCGCTACTGATGTTACTATCGTTGTGATGTAGGATCGGTCTCTTCATTTGGATACCAATCCCGAATAAAGGCGGTTTTATTTTATGGTTGTTTTTTCTCCTTGATCATGTTTCCTGCTCTCGTCGTGTGTTTCAGTTAGTGGGTGAGTCATGAGATTGTGCAAGAAACAGCACCAACTACTACACTGTGCTACGCCGGGCACATAATTACGATCGTCATGGCAACCATTTGTGTGACCTCTCCATTTGTATACTTTTTGCAAGGATTGCTGTGCCACCTGGTTGCCTAATTGGAACGGCTCAGCTTATTTATCTAGGTGAAGGATGATGATGGTGATGGTGATGATGATGATGATCGTTCGTCCTCCGCCCTATTTGTAAGCGTCTACAAAAACAGTAACCGAAAAATGGTTGTGGCGAGATTCTAATTTCCAAGTATGAGGCATGAAACGGGAACAAAGTTGTTAATCACCCAACTCTTACGATCGGATGGCCACAACATCTACTGAAACTTTATCTGTGAGAGACTGATTCCAATTTTACTGACACATGGGATGTCTCCGATTGTCCCATTCACGGTGCCAGTACCGTAGCCCTTCAACAAACTGACAACATAGTCATTTTCAGATCTTGAGGTGGAATATGACTCGATAGTTAAAATCACGATCACAAATAATCGCCCAGAATGTGAGGAAAGGAGTAGTTACATTGCATAGTGAGGGTTTGAGGACAGAGGGTGTCACATAAACCACGCAAAGGCACGCTTCACTAAATCTCCTTTTTCTTGCCGTTCCCTCCTTTCCTTTATTCAACGTTAGGGTATTTATAGCCCAGCGTAACTTCAGAATGCATAATATACTTCCTAACATCCCTCCCAAATGGAAAAGTAATAAAAATCGGTGAACATCACCATAGACGCAAACCACTTTAACACCACGGACTAACCATGAAGGTAAGAGATTGGCTCATTTCGTTCAATCTCGTGGACCAAGTACAGTTTCTCGGACAGTATTCGACGCGTTTCTTTGCATCAATCATTTCCTAACTCCAATGGTCCTTTGGCACTATTGCAACCCAATTGTACCTCACGACCTAGTTAAGCTCACTAAAGTTAAAATGACGTATTCACATAATTTAAATCCTCGTGGATAGAATATGGGAATTTTGGATAACTGCTCCTATATTGCTGTAATTTTTCGAAAGTTTTGTGAAGGGAGCCGTCTCAGGCATTACGAGAAGACAAATCGAATACGCGCTTCGACAATATGGACTGACGCATTCGAGAATGGCATGACAGTGGGCACGCGTCAAGCAATTTTCGGAGTGGGTAAAGCTTCCACCAAAAAATGAGATACAAGTAAGGAGTGTTACGGCCACTTTTAAAAATTTATTCTCTCTTTTACTCTTCACTTCGAGGGCGAATGCCTCTCACACGTTAATAATGCGTAGCTCACAAGAAATGCAGGTTCCTTTTGAAAATGCACCAGAATGTCATCAATGCAGCTGAGAGAAGTGGGTAGATGTAAAGAAATGTCTCTGTCATTTTCACTGCCTTACCAGTCTGTGAACTTGATGTGGAAATTAGCGTGTGTTTTGAATTGAACCACCTGAGTGTTTACATCTCCAGGATGTCCTAGTCATTGATTGACTCATTGGTTGATTATTAGTAACAATGTGTTGTCTGTGAGAGGTGTAACATCGGCTTTTTTCTCACACGTCAAATGGCAACTGGCACGGCGTTATGGCAGCGGTTTCCACGATTTATGCGCTACCGTCTTCTCCTGCCCCATTTCCCTAAATGAACTTAGATCACACCGGTTTTCGAATGTCACTGACAAAATACCCCAGTCCGACTCGAAATCCTGCCACACCTGGGAACCTGACCACTTTTAAACAGGCCATTGCCTTGAAGCAGGACATTGTAATCTCTGCTGTATTTTTAATGGTTCCATATGTGATGATCTACAAGTATTAGATCTTGGCAACACCTATCACTATGACTCAATCAATGAGCACCATCTAAAGCAAGTATACATTCCTCAATGTGGCTCATAACTAATGGAAACTGGAAAGGACAATTGGCGATTTATTGCTTAAAAACTCCAAGCATCACAAATCCACAGTCATTAACTTTAACGCATGCAACAATTGCTTGCACTCAAACGAATTACTGCTTCACCCTTGCTTCTTGGTTTGGTAAGTTTGAGGATAATCATTTGAAACAATCACTAGTCACTTGTGCAGAGATAAAAGTTGTTCTGAACAAATAGGATAATCTGCAACCGTTAGTTTGCTTACTTCGCTTACATCGATGCTATTACTTCTTTATCTTGCACGTCGTGGGTGAGCGCTTGTGGTTCAGGCGAGGGCAAAGCGCCGCCAGAGGCTGTTGCTATTCGGTGCCACCCTTCTGGTGCGAAAATCAAGGTGCAAGGCGAAACTTTCTCCTTCCCTACCTCAAAGATCTCCTCTTTCATCGCCTTCTTAAGCTTGGAGGCTTGACCCTGTCATTGACCTCGTCGCTGACTGGATTTCTACAACGACGAGAGCCTCAGGCAGTGGATTTTTGCTTTTGTTAGAGAATCCTCTTCACGAACTCCTATTTTCTCTGTAGCGCACTCGCGTACTAGTTCTGTAGGTTAAGATCTCCGTTGATTGATACAGTTGCTGTTGCGGCTGAAGTGCGACCGAGTAATTGAAGTCAAGTACAATTTCTGACAAACAGGAAACCTCTTCCTCTTAAGGGGTTTTTATTCTGACGAAATTCACTTTTAACTCAATCAGTCGACCTAATAGGATGGTGGTGATGCATAAGCCCACAAATCATACATTTGATATTACCAGACAATGGACACTTTAAGAATTGAAAGCTCATTTACCACTGTCCTGAAGACGAGTAGATGAAATTGGCCCACAAGACTTCAACATGATCCATGAGAGGGGAAAACTTTTGTTTAGCTGTAAAGGTCCTGTGGGCCAAATGCCTGCTTGGACAATACCGGACGACGACCATTTAGAATGATGCGTAATTAGTTAAGAGGACCTTATTGGTAGACTTCAACAAGGTACGAGATTCCATAAACCGTCTAACGACTGTTGGAAAAAGGGGAAACTCCACTTTCAAATTCGTAACCATTTAAAATTTGCGAAGTAGGTAGTGAGGAACATAAGAAAGGATGTGAACTACTACTAAACGCGGAGAAGAGGAAGTGCCAAAACTGAGATTTTACGTGTTTTCCTTTTATTCAGTGACGCATTCATTTATGTATGTCAATGAGAGCTTTCTAACAGGCCGAACACAGCCCAAGCACTGCTGCCATGTGGTTGACCCAAGAATACACTGAAGTAGCCCCACCCAATTTCTCAAAGTAGAGCCTAAACAAGGAAAGTCAAAGGCGTCTCCAAAAGCACTTGTTGACTTTTTGAGTTTCACCGAAGGATCCAAGACAAGCACCAATTTTTAAATAAGAGTTTACAGCCTCGTTCTCCGTATCTCTATATCACTAATTCATTTATTTATCACATCAAAATCTCTTCTAATAGGCAATACCAATTGATCGGTTACCAAGCGGATAGGTTAGACAAATAGTTGAGTTGTGTCGATCACGTGTTTTCATTGCAGAAAGAATGTCGTGTTTGCAAAAAGGAGGCAGACAAATTGAAATTCTCAAATTTTGAGTTAACTCTGGTGTATTCAGTCGCTACGCTCCACGCTCTCATTGTCATGTGTTCTTGTGAAGTGGATCACTCTGACTGGGAAATAGAGGTGAGGGCTCCGCTGTAAATGCGTTGGTTGTCAAGTGGATCCATACGACCTGTTATGACACCGTTGATCAGGTGGATCACTTGTCGTACGTCCTCTCCGCCCTCGTGCCTGACTGCTCTTGGAGGGCTATGCATCTCCAAATGTGCCACACCAGAATTTGTGGCTTCCCTTATACATCTATAACAAATTTTTCATCACTACCAGCCTCTTACTATCCCCGTTTTCTCTGTAAGCGTAACTTCACTTACAGATTTGCAAGCCCATCGAGTGCAAAATAGATTAAATATCGAAGAATAAGAAATTAGCGTTTTTTATGTAAACCAAGAGACCTTCAACGGAGCTTAAAGCACTTTTCCACTAAAATATGAACACATTAAACGCCTTTTTAAGGCTGATGCTGGAGATGAGTGGAGAATTCTGCGTAATACTGATTTTTGCCCATGAACCTTGTGTTGCAGTATATGCTGAACGTTTCTCCACGAAATTCGAAAATTAAATCAACTCAGTGTAGGTTGTAATTTTATACCATTTTGCCAACCAACTCAAGGCATCATTGTAAATGTTAAACACTAGCCATTCAGTAAAAAAGCAGAAATAATATGGAGGAGGTATGGTCCCTAGGACAATTCCTTCCTCATACATTTCACCTTGAAAGGTCGGATTGTCATGTAAGCTATTACATACATTGAAGTTTTATCCTACAAATTGAATAAATAGTGCAAAGATGCTATTTGTTGTTGTACATTCTACATTATTCAAAACTTTTCCTTCAATCAACGTATTTTACTGCCCATACGCTGCAAAACTCATGTTGGAATTTTACTGCATTGCCATTGGTTCAAGCGCAGTTCGGTACTATCCTAGGTGGCATGTCATCCAAAAGAGGACACTGGCGAAGGATGTGCACTACTAACCTCAACTCAGTTTCCTTGCTAATAAGGCGCCACCTTGCGGAATCTTTATTACCAGCTTGTAAATGTTGAGCAGTGGGTATCGTAGAAGGATAGCCAGAGGGTGCGTCGTTTGCTCCAGCTTTGCCTCAACCTGATTGTCCACATAATTTGTGAGGATGACTGGAAGGAAGAATTAGTGATGATACAGTTGAATGCAAGAAGAAGCGGAGGCAATAAAGGTTAAACTTGAAGTCAACTAGATATTCGTTGCTAGGAGATGTGCTGCTGTGCCATCAACCATCATGACTTTGATGCATCAAAAGCACCATATTACATCATATTTGGACTTACTGAACCCTTATCTATGACCAGTCACTTTTTATTATGAGGTTTTGCTTGACACTGACCTATTACTGTCACAAGCCAAGCGTTCCCAGATCACGCTTCTCCAAGGGAAGGGATGAGACTAGTCATCACGCTGGTATTGCAGCATCACATTCCATTGGATCGTAGCAAGCGCAAGGCTCAATAAAGTGAGAAAAAGGGGAATTGAATTTGTTCACCACTGCTTACTTGGTAAAACAAATCAAACATCTTGCATTTTTGTAACTAAAATACTAACTCACTACTTCACAAAATTTGAAAAGGAGTCTTTTACTAGCCTACTTAAGGACGACTACTTTTAAAATGCAATAAAGCAGTTTAGACTGCTGCCCAAATCGATTATAATCATTTATTCTGTAGTCCCTTGAAAAGACTAAAATACTAAAGTTTGCCATATGACCGAAATTTTGCAATTAAATTTAGCATTTGATAAGGAATGAATGTTTCCTAAAATGAGCCTCTAATTATGCCTCTCACGATACTCACGATAAAAGGAAAATTGCCAAAAAAATTAAAATGATTTTGGCAGACAAACACCGATTGTAATGACAGAAAAGTGCCGTATAAATTGTTGAAACATGAGTCAGACCCAGGAGACCGGGGCCACAAGTGGTCGGGTGCACCAGTTTGACAGGTGACATGTAAACTAGCAGACATGCACGCTCGAACAAGCGTGATGACCTGTGATACCTTCGCTAGTATCATTGACACACCTATGCATCCTGCGTGCCGTCTGGCAAAACTAGCACATTCACTAGTATTAATTTGCCTAGCAGCCCACGCTGTTGCATTCCCTCATCTTAAGCAACTTATTAGCTAACCGATGGACAAGGCAATGAGTAGGTAGTCTCGAGAGGAGGCGTCCACAGAGGACTGCTTGCTGTGACTATCGTGGTCCAAAGACGATCGCTGATGCTAGTTCCCAAATGGACAGCTTGATTTGAAAAGTAAATTATAACCATGGCAACCATGCAAGGTATTCAGTCGAGTTAATGTGAATGCTTCACACAAAAGTTGGATAGGTCCCAGTAGTGTAGAATAATTTTGCGAATGTGAAAATACACCGTTTTGAAAAACAAAATAAATGGATAGTTGTGAGACAATGAGTTGAGGAGTTCCGAAACGAGAATCATACCATCACTGCGATCTCTGTTATGCTGGGAGAAGATTTTAGCCGTGATATCGCAATCGACTAATGGGTCATTTCCATTCCGTCTCCGAAATTTATTCATTTGAACTTCACATTTTATTGTATCCCACTCGAGTGTTTTAACGTTATTTTATAATAGGTCTGAGATTACGCAACTTAAATAATTTTAAGCCAAAAGGCGGCCAATTCGTAAAGGAAGTGACTGGAATGTTTTCGTTAAGCTTAGCAATAAATCACTGCAAGGAGAGGTGAGAAAGGAGGAAGAGAATAAGTGGGAGAAAGAGGGATGGAAATTGGAAAAAGGGTGCTCACTGAACTAATTATGGGTCCCCGAGACTCCTAACGTGTGTGACACCAATACACACCCGAGTGATCACAGTACGGAAATTCTTCACATTTGAGAGTGAAATTTTCAGTACAGACGCGAGGACACTTTTGCGGAAAACGTGTTGTTTATGCAACAAGACTAGTCACTTAGTCTTTTCGCATCGCATGCTTAAAAGTAGCAGCAACCGTAAAAAAAATAGCGCAATAAACAAATTGCTTTTGGAGTTGCACCTTCCCTTTTGGGTTTTAAACTGGTTTTCTTTTAAGGAAAGTTGGCGAGCAATTTGTGGAAATGTGAATAAACCTCTGCGAAATTCGGAAGAAAACAATCTGAAATATTGTTGGATGCTCCAATCGTAGAAAGTGCAACCAGCAATTCAGGGTTCCCTTTCATAATATGGAGAATACTGCAGAATTGGAAGGTGGGATCTACAATAGTGAAATGAGATGTGCACATTAGTACAGTTGTGCGCTTTTCACGTCATGCTCCGACATGAAAGCAATGCGCTGGCAGGTCAACCGTCGCATGTCTCTTCCGCTAATCACACATTACCCTTCGAAGGCCGCATTTTAAGTACGGGCTACCTCGACCATTCCCCTCTAACTGAGCTCTGCACTCCTCCACATCAGGTCGGTATAAACAAAATGAAGGGTGTGAGAACAGACAGGTTCCACGTCCGGTCACACAACTGTACACAATGGATAACAACAAATCTTCACAGTGGATGGTGACGGGGACAGTGAGGCAATAGCACCTGTGGCGTGATCCTCTATCCTCACCTTGCAACAATTATAATAAGTTTCTGTCATGTAATTATGTAAAAGAGGTAAACTATTCCAATGTGGCTTCAACCCATTTCCTTCTAACATCCAACGCAAAGACTATCTGAAGTACAAAAGAAGTGCACACTTTGTTGTTTTCCGGTTCCATCATCTGTAGCCAATAAAATTTGTGGTGAATAGGAAGATAAAAGAGCATGCTATTGTGATACAATGCCCTCCTCGTGCTCCTGGCTTAATTTTATTCATTACCTGCTCCAATACATTAGAGATTCTGCTCTTCAAGTTGAACCGATTTGACTAGTAATAGCGATTTCTACTGCATCAACTGTTAAATTAGATTAAGGCAGGTGGTTACTTGTTTGAACCTTTAAAAAGGAGGACTATGGTGACACCAATGCGCAACTTCAAAGCGCTTCATGGAAAACAGACAGCCAGACAGCAAGGAGGCAAGGTGTATTGCGTGTAGTATCTCCAGACCAGTTCTCCATCCCCACTTCAATGTGGGTGGCCACCTGCGCTCCATGTCTAAGTCGTTTCACCATCACATCACCACCATAAATCATCTTTGAAGAATATTCAATACCTTTCTCCCTGAATTATCCCTGCAGGTGGTTTTATCCTATGTATTTAAAAGGGTCACCGGGTTGGTACTATGGACAGCATAAGCCTCTGGGGAACTTCCAAATAAGCGAAGACTTCCATATTTACCTTAAACAGGCGAATGTTTTAGCTATTTCGGTATAGTCTTCGTTAATCACCACAGCCGTAGATCAGTTGAATCTCATTTCCACAATGAATCAGTTTATCTTTGACAGGCTACACCTGATAAACTACAGCCATAGACAGTCCTCGAATTTTGTGGTTGGAATCATGGGATATATGAAGGGGTTATTTACACGTGTAACAGACTTACTTCAGACCACCACTATTATCCTCCTCCAGTAATGACCCTGACAGACGGAAAACGGGTTAAGCAAACCAGTAGGAGTACTTTCCTGGCTAAACGATGAGCTATCTGAGGCGCTCTAATTTATGGCCCCTGCCTTTTAATTGAGCTAATTTGGTAAAATGGATTACAATAAGCGAGCAATGTGCATGGACGCTTAGAGTGAGACCTTCCCTCCCGGTCAGTTCCGTTTGGGGTCCCTTTAAAATAAATCGATTTGAAGAAGACATGACCTATCGTCGGTCCACATGGGCCCAAAAGACAGAGAAATCGTTGCCTTCAAATGGATTTTCCAGCAAGCCAATTTTCCGGATGATACAGCCATTGTTGTTACTATCGCTGTGGCGTAGGATTAGTCTGTTCATTTGGATACTAATACAGAATAAAAACGGCTTTATTTTTTACTGTTACCCTCTTTGATCCTTTTCCTACTCCCTTCGTTCTTCTCTGAGTTATGGAATTATGCAACAACTTCTACCACCACACTGTACTACACCGGGCACATCATTACGATCGTCATGGTAACCATTAGTGCGACCTCTCCATTTGTATACTTTTTGCAATGGCTGCTGTGCCACCTGGGTGCCTAATTGGAACGGCTCAGCTTATTTATCCAGGTAAGGGAGGATACTGATTCTGGGTCCCATGGTCGGTTGTCCTGTCTCCCATGACTAAGCGTCTGTCACAAGAGTATCTGAAAAATGGTTGTAGCAAGGTTCTAGTCTTTAAATGGAAGGCATGAACCAGGAATGAAATAGTTAACTCTGATTAATTAGATCAATTTGATTAAAAAAACGAATCCTTGAAATGAATGATCACAATATTTACCGACCTATTCTCCAAAATGTTCCATCCATAACGCCAGTACCTTAGCCCTTCGGCAAACTGATAATATAAGCACTTCTAAGCGCTGAGATGGAGTATGACTTTATAGCAAGATCAAGATCACAAACAGCCACCCAAAATATGAGGAAGGAAGTCGTTACGTTGCATAGTGAGGGTTTGAGGACAGAGGGTACCGCCTACCCCACAAAAACTTTCATTTCAATTAACCTTCTATTGTGTTTTCACCCGTCCTCTCTTTCATTCAACATCAATGTAATTGAAATTTGGCATGGCTACCACTTGTGCAGCATAATTCTTGACTGTGAAAAGTGGTTAACGTAGCCGCGCAAGCAAATCATTTTAACACCGCGGACCTTACATTACATGATCACGGGTAAGTCAATAGTAGAAGTGATTTACTCGTTACCTTCGGAAGGAACGCGACTATGTACACGAGGACTTCGACTATTATGTGAGAAGACACTACTTCAAAGCGGAGAAATCCCTACCTTACACGTCCATCACCATATTGAACATGAACAGCCAGGCCTTTCCACGTTCTCATCATGAGATGTCAAAATCACCAACGTTAACTATGACATTATTTTTGCTTGTCCCTTTTGCAACGGGAGAGTGATAAATAACCCTTCTTCGGAAATACTCAGGTAGCTATAGCTACACGTTCCCGGCATAAGTAGTCCACTTTAAGATTTATTTGAAAATTCATTTCTGGCCTCCAGAGGAGGTGAGCTGTTGGGCTGATCGGTGAGGCGGTGCAAAATGATGGGCAATCGAGGGACTGTTTACTGTCCCTTTCCCTTTCATCTCTCAGCCAACTGCTACTGGCGCCTCATGCACTAGAAAAATTTTCAATTAAAGGTTTGATTTTGAGCATAATTGAAAGTAGCCCCACAAAAATCCCGTTTTACAGTTTACGCAAGATTGCTGATTAGGGCAGCCACAGCGAAGACAGCTGAAACAGATGCAAACCATAAAGACGCCAAAGCGTATAAAAGGCCACCATTTTCACAAGAACTGCAGCTTTGCGCCAAAAAAGTATCTACTAATGACTGAATAGAGCTAAAACGAAAAGAAGCAGGCTATTTGTGCATTTCTCTACAAGAATTATTTGACTACAAAGCTTACGAGAATGAGGAACAGGTCTTGTCAATGTCAAGCTGACGGGGGGGCTGGAATACTTTCGTGTTCACGTTTTATAGGTTGTAAAGGAAATTAAAGTGTAAGCTCAAAACAGATATGAAAGTTGTATATTTATGGGATAAATCGCAAAACAGAATCATCCTCGCGTTGGCGAATTTTACTGAATTTATGTTCGTGTTGTATAGCCCAGGTGCCTCAACGGTGCCCGTGAAGGTAGTGAAAATCGGTGGCTTTTAAAAGTGTTAAAGCATTTCAGGATGTCATAGGTTGGTCAGTCTACGTTTAAGTTTGGAAATAAAAGCAATCAGTATTCGATTGAAAACACCATCACCCCTCAAATTAATAATTAATTGTAAGTTGACAATGTATTGGTACAATTTGTTAAATTTAGGGAAGCATTTTAACGTTTTAGTAATGAGCTTCGAGTTGAGACGTTAATTTGTGAGCTGTGGATTCCTCCTTTTGCCACAGCCAACTTTAATATTTAAGGTAGACCTCACTTTGTGCATCGGGTGCTAGGAAAACAGATCTTACTAAAATGGATCCATTCCTCTCGCACAACCAAACGGTTGTTCAACCCTAGTTGTTAACTGCAGGGGAAGTAAAAGTCAAGTAGGGGGTACATAAGTTCGTTTATATATTGCACAAAGCCATACGAAACACTCATAAGCATACTGAATCCAGAAGTGAATGTTCTAGGCTACAATCTTTGCTTGGAGTGATCGTGGAATAACCTTCGTGTCTTAATTCAAGTTTTTTTTATAAACAATCGTCACTCCTTCTCTGCAGCTCTGCCTTTTATTTTCCTTTACTTTTACCTTTCCCTTTCGTCGCATTCCAGTCATCCTTCTTTTCAGACGCACCGAGAGTGTGCAGGAGGATTTAACACGTGTTGTCACAGGACCTGGTTCTAGCGGTCATCGGTTTTAGGGTGAACGTGTCGGAAGCGGTTATGAGAATTGCTTCACCTAGAAAATGTCGCCACTTGAATATGGTTCTGACTATCCTCCCTCCATTCTAAAATGCTTAATACTAATTTTTGCCTAGCTCTGTAAAATCCACGTATCACAACGGGAAGACGCTTTATGAAAGTGTCCCTAGCATGCATTTTCTCAATTGCAACACTTTCATGCGTGCATGGCAAAAGAGGTCGAGCACAAAGGGTGGGACACGCAATGGGTGATACACTTGCCCATCGCCATCTTGACAGTTCACATCAAATGACAGCCTTATACGCAATTATTCGGCGTATCCTACTTCATGTGCCCAATTAAGTGTGGAAATATGCCATTTTTTTAGCAGTAACAAGCAAAACCCTAAGCCGGCCAAAATGCTTGGTACAGCTTAAGTACACACCAGAGACAATGTTGTAATACCTTGTTTATTCTGACTGTCGGTTTCGGTTTCGTTTTCGGTTTCGGTCACTTGGGTGGCCATATTGCCCTAGCCGGGTAAGCTGGCCTCTGGGCCATGCCAGCAACACTGTTCCCTCCGTTTTCCAAAATTTATATATTCTGCCCTAGCATTATGCCTTCTTTTGCCTTCAAGGAAGTCTCGGAACGCTACAACTGTCCCACCCAGATTTGAGGTAATTATTTGCAGGCATAGAAATTGTTTTCAAAGATATTTTACTGGTTTTTTCTAAAGGCAATGTTTCCGTCATGTCACTTATTTCTCGTTTGATTTCGGGACAACTGGGCGATTGGCCTCCATTCATAAATAGCAGGTTTTCTTCCAATATATTTTCGTATACACTGGCGATTTCACTCTCTAATGGGAGGAATTTTCGTGCTGACCACCTGAGAGACCTTGAGGATGGACGACTTGTTCAGTGAGCATCACGTGTTGAACACGGATAAGCACCCTTTTCCCCTTTTCATTCCTCCTGCCCTCTCCTCCTCCCGTCACACTCCTCATCTCTGTAGGACGTTCTTCGATATAGTACTTCAAGGAAACTTTCAACTTTCCTTCTAGAAGGTGTGATTTCATTTTGATTTTAAATCAGTGATGTTGGATGATCTTGGATCTCAACAAAATCATACCATCTGTTTCTTTGTGCCCTAAAATTAAGGTTCCCACTGATGTGTTTTGAATGAGTACAAAAGTAGTAAATAGGCTGCATTAACTTGGATCCTATTTCAAAACTAGTGTTGATAACGCGGAGTGTGTGATTTTATTTTCATATGAAGAGTGCGGTCAGACAAGTTATGGTCGTCCGCACGTCACCTTCAAATCTTACCACCGTCCCTAGTGGATCAATTGATCTCTTTGTGGGCACAAGGAATTGTGTGGGAAAATATACAACGGTGAAGAAGTAAAGAATTGTCAATCACCTCATTGTACAGTGATCGTTGACATAAATAATTGAGATATTTCAGTGAGTAAATTTTATTTATTTATTTATTTATTTAAGCTTGACAAAACATTCATCCAAAAAACTCATTCTTCCAATGGTTTGTAAACCGGTAATCAGGCTTTGAGAAGAATCATGATTGCATCATCCTCCATTTCAAATTGTCTATCCAGTTTGTTTTGAGAAAGCACAAATAAGCTAGGCTTCTCAGCCGAATCTTAGATTGGTCAATCAGCTAACCACTTGGACTGCCATCATAAACGTATGCAAGTTGACACGGTTAAGTAAATTGAACTGGACTAGAAAGGTGGATTACCTGAAACCCATCGGTGTGAAATAGACCCACTCTCGTCGTGTCACTGTATGAGCTTGTACCACTTTTTTTGTCAATTGGAAAGCCTTTAGATAGATGAATTAATCTGTTGAAATTTATCCAAGGCGTTGTGGCAACAAACCAACCACTTCCATGTTTCTGTGTCATGAGTTTTATGGATGTTTCTATTCAGCCACACTAAAATGACCAGATACTTTGGGCCACCTCTTAATAATACACTGCTAAATAGTTGGCACAGCTTTTCCTGACATTCACTGTAGATTGATATCTTTGCTTGTGGAGAATCGGCACGATTCCCTTGACAGAAGTTCCCACCATCTGTTCAGTTGCATGTTTGGGCGCACCACACGCCTGAGAGGTGAGAGTTGTCCCATTCAATCTATTTATGACAGCTCAAAGCACTGAAAGCTTGACCTCACTGATAGAGGTCTGAGAGGCATTTGATCAAGTCATTCCTCAAGTAAAGGGTGGCTACACAGTCTTGCACAGATCATAAATTTTCCGGAAAAAAACTAATAATTCGAAATTATAGATTGGTGGCATCCTAAAATGGCAGCGCTTGATGAGTAGCTGATGCATGAACATACCTCCCCAAAGCTGAAAATTTCGTGAAGTGGCGTTGAAACTTTCAAAGGATAATGAAACCACGCTTTCTGTCTAGACACACGTAAGCTTCAATCACCACAGTCTCGTCCTTTCATCCTGATCAGATTGACCTATTATCCACGAAACACGTGTCAAACACTTCTTCATCTTGTAGATACATACATAGCTCACGAGTGAGTGGTGGAAGAGGGAGGTAAAATTTAGTAAAATTCCTGTTTGTATGTTATGGTTCATCATGCACACTATATCAAAATGGTGGTCTGCACAGTTACTATCAAGTTAGTTAAATAAGTAATTACTGCTGTGAGCATGGTACGGCTTTACTGTACCCTCAATTCGATGCTCCATGTTCCTGTTTGGATTGCAATCTCGCTCATTTGGCCAATAGTGGAAGGGAGGAGACCTTGGGAGCACTGTATGTCCCCATGTGGAGCAGGTTTTTAGTAAAGATGCATATCCGACGCCCTGACAATCAGTCTCGTCCCACGTCCAGTCTGAGTGGAAATATCTCTGCTTTTTGTCGTTTGGGGGCAGATGTCGCAGCGCAGATTTGTTACTTTGTTAACCACCAGCATCTTACACCAGCCTAAATTGCCTTCAGTAGCTCTTCAAAGTAACGTATGAAATTCATTTTGAGTGGTAAAGATCTGTCTTATTTTGATTAAGGTCAGGATCAAGGACATTGAATGCTACTAATTAACAAATACGAACCTTTTCGCCAAGAAGGCATCGATTAAAACCGCCTTTTATCGCCAATTTGTGTCGGTGCCGGTTCTACCAACGCATAAAAATAACTTTAACAAGCTCATTATCAATGATTCGCATGTTTTCGGATTTTCTGCCTACACCAAAATGCACTAAAGTGTTCATTGTTTGCATAGAACTTAAACGTTTGCCCTCACTATGCCTTTTGTATAGTCGCATTTCAAACTATCTGTCTTCCATTCGTGTTGATGATGTTCAAACTAACAGGAAACTTTCCATTGAAAAAGAAACACCTGAGTCCGTCTTTAAACTAACTGGGAGTATTAACTACACTGATAAATGTTTAGCCCACATTTTGAATTGTGGCAAAGGGGGCCTGAATTGTAGGGCATCAGACACATGGGACGCGCGGAGTGGGGGAAGGGAGGAACGCAGGTAGAGGGGAGTAAGAATCTAGTTTATCCCCACAAAACCACGCACTCGGGCTTCCCAATGGCAGTAAACAGTGATCTCGGAGTGATCAATGGCCAAGCATCCTCCCCTAGACTCCCTTGTCTTACAACCCGCCTTTTCACTGGTAATGTAAACAAAAACCTTGGGCTTTACCAACGTCCATCTTCACTATTTTAGCTTTTTTTGGCCAAGCCATCTCACCAAAGGCAACGAGAACATGCTAGTTTCGATGTAAACTACCTACCTACCTCTTAAGATACGATTATTGACTCATTAAGTTCATTTCTACCGAAACCTAAGTTCTGCATTTGAATTTGCCTTAAGTTTTGCAAGAGTGCTTTCATGCAATTTGACTCTTATTCTGCTGAAATGATCCTCGACACATTTACTTCTTTGGCATAATCCTTTCGCCTGACTAGAAGCCCAAGAAATCAGGTCAAATGCCATGATAGTTGGGCCCTTAGCAGGACGTATTCAAGGGTCCGACGCTCAAATTAATCTGATGAGTGAAGTTGACACCGCGAAGAGATGACCTTATTCCCAAGTTAGGCTAGGCTGGTCTCACACTTGTTTAAACAACGTTGGGTGTATCTGCCTTTGCATCCACAGGGAAGATGTATCACAATTCATCATTCGTTTGCACGTTAGTACATTTGCGTTTGCTTACCTCAGCGCGTACACCTAAGAGACAGACGCTTGAGTAGAGAACGACCAGTGTTTGCCGTTCTGAGTGTAGAAGGAGAAGGCAAGCTAGCAAGTGGCACGCAAACTCCGACTGAGAAGGCAAGTAGGTAATGTGCTGTGTATACTGGAAGCCAGTGTTTTCTTTTTTTGAGAGGAGGCCATGAAATTACAGGTGAAGTAGAATAAGCTTACAATTTTTTGCGCTTTTGGCACAGTTTGAGTTAAGAGGAGCACTTTGTGTCAATTAATCTCATCTTATTTCTTTCTACACCTGCGCGTGTGACGGGGACGATTTAGGTAAAGAAACGCATATGGGTAGGACTAACGGAAAGGATAAGGGAAAAGGGGACTTGCAAGGAAATGTGGATTGGGAGTAGGATTTAGCTTATTTATCTGTATTTCACCCATGACGCTCTTCCGATGTGACTACTCACACGTCACAAGTAGAATACACCACACCAAAGTGTAGAACATAATGGACGATAACAATACCCGCATGTGAAGTGCTCCATACGAAATTCTGGGTGCTCATGCATTCCAAAAACCAATCGACGGGCAATTTTGCAAGCAATCTGTGTTTAGTATGAGATTTTATTGACTATTGCTGTTGTGTTTGCTGTTTAATTGCTTTAGCTCTCCTCGAAATTGCAAAGTTCAGAGAGAGTGAAGTTGGCCTATGTCTATGCCTCGCACCCTAGACCCAATTAGATATGACTGAGTGAGAGTTGGCAGCTTCGCTTGAAGCAATTAGACCAATGAAGCAGATGCGGTCAGAACGGTGTAAATGTGTTTCACACAACACTAATGCGGCATTTAAGATGGAAAATTTTCTCACGTAGCTTCAGACTTTTATGCTATAGGGTCGTTGGGCAGTCAAAATCATAAGGTCCAAGTGAACAATTCAGCACACAAATGAATGGCAAGGGAAAATGTGTAGACGAAGTGCTGCAGTGTCAAGAAGGGTTTTCCGACACGTCTACTACACCAAATATGCAAGAGGAGTACACGTAAATGCACCCTAGAGCATTGTGATTAAGATTTCTCTTCACTGTCCTAGGTCGCAAAGTCCATCAACGCACAATGGCGGACACTCTGGCCTACATGAATCTGATGTTGAGTGAAATGTGATCATATGTCTCGGGAAAGAAATTGGAGAATGGGAAGGACATCATACGAGAGGTAGAGAAAGTGCTTTGACATGTCTCACTAATTACCCGACCGCTAGCAGATAGCGAACAGCCCATGAAGAGGGTGTGGTTATTTTAAAGCGAACGGTAATGTGAAGTATGCATACAGTAGCTCTACTACTGAAGCGCATTTCTATGTGCTAGACCGATCCCCACCTCCATTGGGTCCTTTACACCACAGCAAACTAGTTTGCACCTAGGCAAACTCGTCCCTCTATAAATGGTGGCTGCTCTCGAGTTTATACTCTCTGAAAGTTTTGTGTACGAAACAATCTCAGGCCTCCCTTAAGGTGAGGGCATGCATTTTTAATTAAAAGTTGTAATGTTATTATAAAGTCATCGCGAGAAGACAAATTGGCGGCATGATTCGATTGCACGACCGCAAGCACCTGACAATAGTGTGATTGGTTGGACGAGCGTTTGCTCATGTCAAGTAACTTAGTGGGCGGCTTGGGCCTTCATCAATCTGGGTAGCGTATTCGTGCAGATTGGTGGGGCAAACTATCAGGCAATTCATTTAAAGAATGCTACAACCACCTTCAAGAACATTGTCTGCCATTCTTCCTCCACATTAAATGTGAATCTTTTCCGCATGTTAAAGATACCAAATAAGGAATATAAGGCCTTTCTGAACATAACCAATGCAACTGGTCGAAGTTGGCGAATGAAGGGAGATGTCTCTGTTATTTACGCTATTCTTTAGTCAAGGACTTTGAAAATGTTCACTTAGGATAAGGAAGAGAGCGTGTTTTTTGGACAAAATTTCTCATTTTCCATGTTGTTGAATGATTGTTTTGTTGGTAGATTAGTAACCGAGAGGGTACAGAAGCGATTTTATAACTCCGACCATCTTAACTGCGCTATTTTGATGAAATTCGGCTGTGCGATCTTAAATTTGGCTTTTGCGTCATGGTAGAGAGCTTCACGACTCAAACACATCCACCCCTATTAACGAGCCTGGATCAGGTTATTGAATGCTACAATTGAATTGTCGAGGAGCATGGAGATAATTTTCTTGTCTAGCAATGAGCTCTTCGCCCACTGACCTATCTACCTTAAGCCGTGATTGCATGATGCAGTAAAGTGACAGCTCTTGGAAGGGATGCGACTTGAAGCCTACTACATTTCAGAAAGTCCCATAAGTGATTACTCACAATTGGGGAGTCTTGATACCCTTTAAGAATGTGATTAAAATAATTGGCACTACGTCAAGAAGGCACTTCAGTCCACTCCACAGTCTTTAAGCATTGGACATGGGATAAGCCAAATGGTGTGTTGTCACCTTAACAGCACCAAGTCAGTGAACTAACCACAGCATCGTTACCCCTTGGTTTAGCAAATTTAGTGAGGATATTAGTTGCTTAGACACGGAAGGATTACCTGCAAAAGTTAGCTCGATTAATGAAACTACGATTAGAAGTGAAATACTTACAAGTCTCGCATGATGAAAACATTATTAAAGATCTTTCGATTCTTGACTGAGTTTTTTTCTGAATTATTCCACATGTAGATACGAATTAAAAAGAGATTTAGGGGGTCGTTTTCAGGTACTACGAATTGCTATCCTCCAGAGGACTCATTTTGCATCAGGCATAGTATGAGCTTGATCTCCTCCATGGTTTTGATGTTACGCCTCGTGTACTGCTTTCGTCTACAGATGCTACTGTTCAAATCAGAGTCATCTTGTAAACATTACCCGCTATCCCCACTGAAGTCTCCCCTCGAGTCTCAGCCAGTGGTTCATCCATTTACTCGCAGTGCATGCTCTCCCTCCAACGATACCTGTTGCTAATTTAAAGACAGCAATTTAAGGGAATTTAGTTGACTTAGGTAAAATTTAAAGTGAAAGTGTCAATGAATGATTTTGTGATTTGGTGGTCACAAGAGTAAAAGGAAAGGTATGATACTCGGGTATCGCTTGATCCAATGGTTCAACATCTAGTCCACCCTCTCCACTTCGTGGGCGAATTTGATTTCTTATTTGGATCCCTAAGTTATTTGTCTGTCTATCAATAGTAGCTGACAGATGTGGGTGTTTTTAGCTTTCACAAGGCTAGATGAAGCATGGTATGTACAGAGTCAACTTAATTTATGACAAGAAGTTATAGCGGCAAGAAATTAGGGAGTTGCACGGCCTGTCGACACTACACTCTCTTCAACTTCCACGTCTGTGGTCTGGTCTCAGGCTGTTCGTAGTCTCCCCGCTTTGAATATGTAAGCCGTGTATTATTGGCAAATTTGATGTCTGGTACAATAGTTAGCTCAATAACTTCAAAAACTGCCAATTTTAGTTGAAAGAGTGCGGACAACCCTCAAATGGGTTGGACTGTCCATACGATGGCATCGATGATACGCAAAACTACAAAAAAAACTGAAGTGAGTGCACTAACTTCCTAATTCAGCACAACCAAAAGGGAGACTTCGATATCTTACCCACCTCTATGAGACCTATCAGGGTGTTATGATGACGCATTTTTGGAGGAGTTGGTGCTGATTAAAGCAGTTACACTACAAGATCTCAGTCACACAATTAACAGCTGGGTCCAAATGAGATGCTTTCGGACGAACGAATCGGCATCTCCTTTTTGGAAGGGATGATAGGGCCTCTATCAGCAGTAAGCACTTATCTAGCAAAACCCACTACAACCGAATTTACTTTCAATGCGTCTAGCCGGGAATATTGACCCAAGGAAACTGGATGGGTCAATGTGGTCGAGATGATTACGGATGTGGGCTGATTCAACCTCAGTGAGCAGATGGGTTAGTGGACCGTGGTATACCTCTGTAAGGCTTTCTCTAGTAGGGTACCGTCAGGCACGCAGTTGAGCACGACTATCAAGTAACTTGAGTCAAGGAAATGTATGGAAATGCCCTAAACACAATGCATTGGGCTTTACTTGACTGCAGTTTGTCCGGCATGTGTGTTAAAAAGGCGAAGGAAAGAAACAAGTATGAAGACTTGTGAGTGGAAGACTTTAATAGAAGGAGATTCCGCATTGATTATGACTACTCAGTTCGTATATAATGGTACGTAAGCACCTTCAGTAAGGTTACGATTTTGCACAAACACGAGTGCAGACCAATCAGTGCTCTGATTGGTTCCACTAATTCGCATGCGTGTCAGGCCGTTTTTCTAGTGGTTTAGAGTTCAGCCAATCTGCATGTTACGTTTACGCGATCTGATTGAATAGACGGTGGGTGGGACTAACTCAAGTGGCTATAAAATCGGCAATTAGGGAAATTTTCTGGTTTGATTGTCCATATATGTATAAAAGAGGTTGGCTCAGAGGCTCAGAGATGTTCGTCAGCATGCCGATGACGCTTGGAAGTGCACCGAGACGTAGATCTCTCCTCTCATACACCAATCCGCAGCAGATGACTGAGCTAAGGAGAGTACTTGGATTAAAACATTTGAGTCCCACAATTCCTAGCTTTCCATATAGAATGCTTACTGTGGAACGCCTCTTCCTTGCATTATGCAAACAGCTAGCAGAACACTCAAGACAAGCGGGATTTTCGGACAAAATTTTGGAAGTGCATGGCCTCCTCTTCCCTGTGGACGGATAAGGCGTAGGTTCCCATCAATTTCTTAATTTATTATGATTTATTGTGACAAAGATGTACCTGTTTTCTGTCATCAGATCATGTAAGCCATTCCGGCAGGCGATTTTGATGGCTCGGTTACAAGATCAAGACGTGGTGCTGCGATGAGATGATAGGACTTTGTGGTTGTGTCTGCTTTGCAGGTGGAATGTGTGGAGAAAGCAGGGATGCTGAACTTTTGCTATGAAGTGTTGTGTGGTCTGCGCAATCTGCTCGAAAAGAACCTAGAAGCAAAGGCTTATTTGCGGGCGATTCATAGTTGTGGTAGCGCAGCAACGACTACTGCGTCCCACATCACTATCTCAACCTCCACCTCTGCCACTGATGCTACCTCCTTCGTCTCATAATCGCAAGCCAACTGTTGTGACAGTGGTGTCTACGAGTTCCCTGAGTCAGCATCAGCCCCCCTTGTACAATCATCTTCCTTCGAAAACAGCAGCATCAACCTCACTGATTTATCTGTGCAACTATGGAGATGCAAATGGATATGGAGACCTTATCAGGATTGCTTGTAACTAACTTATGAAGGCACCTAATTTTTTGCAACACCTCCGCTTCGGGGAGAAGATACAGTAGTAATCCGTTATTACACGTTATTTTCCCAACTGGTCAGTCCCGTTGTTATTATTTTCCGTCTTGCTTCCTTTTATGGATTAATGATGTCATCGAGGTAGAATGTCTTTAGCGGTTTTTCCCTCCGTAGACAATAGAACTCTCTTCTTAGGTGACATACCCTATCGTGTCTTCGGCAATGATTTGGGGCTTTAATGTTTGATGGAGTTGAGGCATAACCGGTTGGTTCAGTTGCAAGGATTTTTGAGTACCCCCATCGTAATTACCTTGGGTTTGGTAAAATATGGATGGAAATGTGTTGTGATAATTTTTGAAGGATTGGTATGCACTTGAAAAATGTTTGACATAACCGGTAATGTGGGCGGTAGATCTCAATTGGATAGTCTCAACTGTGACGTAGTGAGGCGGTCAGTACCAGCCTGATATTCATGTTAATCATGTTATTAAACAAAGAATTTCTATAGACGGCAGGATTGTGTGATATAGTGCAGTAATGAGGTGCACTTAAGTGAATTTGTTAACCTTAACAGCAACAAGTAGAATCTTAAGGCTGGATCTTGGATGTTTAAAATCTACACGTGGGTAGCTCCATTTCCAATTGAAAAAACGGAGTAAGAAGGTGGTGATCCTTTGTTACTATCTGAGTTGCTTCATTATTCAGAAATGTAGCATCAATGTCATCACAACCGCAAACTGTGACGCATGAGAACTGATTTTTTTGCTTTGTAAGTTCATGAGTTACATCACATCAGTAAATTCTCACATCATCGATGGAGAATTGGTCTTCTCCCCCCTTCCGAAAATGATATTTTTATCTTAACCAAATTTCTTTGGATTGGGGCCTACCAATTACGACCACAGATGGACAGTTTTAATGTTGACTTTCCGAAGATGAGTATTTACCTGGGTAAAAAATACCCTTTCATGTCAAAGATACTGTATCTAATTGATGTCATAAATGGCCTATGGGCCAATTCCGACTATCGCATTGGGTGGTTGGAACCACAGAGTGACGAGAGTGAAGGTAAGAAAAGGGAGAGGATTGGGGAGAGCCGTGACCGCTGGTCTACTCGATAAACAGGTGGGATGTGACTCCAAGAGCACGCACACATGCCTCATCCACTACCCACTCGAACAGTCACTTCGGTCACTCCCATTCTCAGTGTGTTGCCTTGACCAAAACTGGAGGGGTATCAAACGGATCAATTTCAGAGACCTAATTTAAAACAAATCATCTCCAAGATCACCTAGTTGCGACAGCTAAGAAGACAGCTTAAATGTCGAATGTACAAGGCACATATTGCGTGCATAATTTGATCATTTCTGAGATCGTTCCTTGTTTCTCGAATGAGTGCTTTCAAAGACGCTTAATCACATCACCAACCACTGGATGAGTTATTGTAAAGAGAGCCATCTTATAAGGCATTAGTCTTTGTATTTCAGCTTCTACACTCACCACTTCTATCGTGCTATTCTTTCCGGTTGCGTTTCTGAACTCGTAACCTAACTGACTTCTTTAAATGCATCAAAATCTACATTCTCTTGTCACTAGCGAATTGGTGGGTTTGTTTTTAATGCTGCTAATGTCAGCGGGTGGTTTTGTAGATCTGCGTGATCTAGAGTGTGGAGTAGAGTCGAGTGGGGCGCTGATATATTGACTCCTGATTCACTTGGGTATTTCGACAGTGCCTCATATCGGAACAAGTGGAATTGATTTAAGCGAGATTCTGTTTTAGTTCTCACTAATCAACTGTGTCATCGAGAATGAGTGAGCGTAGCTTCAGTAGCTTTGGTTCCACTAACGTCAACATTCGATACTACAGGACGGAATTGATTAACAACGCGTAGATGGTGTCTTCAGACATCTTTATTGTCAGGTTTGTTTTTAAGCTTTGAACTAGTTTGGCTGTAGTGCAATAAAATTAGCGCCTTCTTTACCACCACACACTCGCTGCAAATTTATGAGCTCCCACGGCCTCCGTCTTGACTGCTTTTGTTTACCACAGAAGGGATGGTGGGGCAGGGTAGGGGATAGGTATGCCGACTATTTGTCAGTCACCCCAGCTAAGATGGTGAAAATGTGGTCACACTTCCATGGGACCTAGAGCCTTATAAAAGTGACTATCCCAACATTTGTGGGTACTAAATGATGTGTCTCCCACAGACTGCCGCTTTGCATGTGTCATTTGCTCTGACAGGTCGTGTTCCTTACGTCTTCTTGATGTTCTTAGAAAGGCAACGCTAGTTCAAACTTAAAAATATTTGAGGTAAGTCATAGGGACCACATAGATGGGGTGTATTGCTAATGTTGGGGTTTTCTAGTGTGCTGCTCATGCCGTAAGTATTTCATTGAGACTACAATTGGTGGGAGGTGGGTATTCCACTATCCCGGAAGGACCTATTGCTGTACATACACCTCCTTGTCACCCACTAGTTTCGGATTCTTGGTTGCTTTGGCTACCATATTTATGAAAGTTATGCTCTCCTCAGAGATTCCTTTGTAAGGAAATTAGCGAGAATGTCACGAGTCCAAAAGTCTTTGTTTGGGATGATAAATAAGTGAGCGGAACTAAGAATAACGTCTACAAAAGTGACTAAATCGAGGCCTTTTATATGAGAATTTGAGAGGCATGGAGATAATATGAACAGTTGCAACTTCTCCCATGCTACTCTTTGCGAAACACTGAAGGGTGTAATTACTAACACTTACGAAGCTATTTTAGGCTAAAAGTGTGACTGACTGTTTGACAATGCAACTGTATCTCAGAATTTACTACTTTGTTGACGTAAAAGCAGTAGAAGCCGGTAGAGTAGTAGCTATTTTGAGAGTTATTTCCTGATTTGTCACATTACAATGGATTTCCAAGCTAGACAAGGGTTGAGGTGAGATCAGGAAGGTGTGCTGAGGGTACAAGAGAGGTTGAGGTATTTGGAGGACGTTTAAAGAGTAAATCATTTCGTCTCTTTTCGCTTCAGTATGCCCGTTGTATTTATTGAGGTACAGGTGTAAGCGTGAGGTGGTATAGGCGTTATTCAGACAAAATTGAGGCACACTCAGTACTAGTAATGGAGGTACGCATTCACACATCGCGAAAATATAGTGGCCTCACCATCCTTGAAACTGTTTTATTCATTCCGCTGGATGTAGGCTTCCATTTAATAATCATTCACGTGATCAAATTCGCGATTATCTAGAGGAGTCTCGAGATGTATGCATTCTACGCCATTAAACGTGAAAAGTGTTGCTATACTCCATAAATGGTGTAGCAACAGGTAACCTAGTGCTTCGATTTGAAATAGTCTGATACAGATAGTTTGTCCATTAGTTTTTCCTATCGTTCTCTATTAAGCCCATCAGTTGAGGTCATTTAAATTACAGCTTAGCTGACATTCCTTCAAACGAATTCCAACTCTCAAATGGCAGCATTAACGGTCAACTGTTCAATCCAGACGGGTCAATAGAGCACCCTGCCGTTTCACTTTGTTCCTCTGCAGAACTCTAAAGAAAACAAGGCGAAACATATATCATGGCAGCCGTGGAGACTTTGAGTTCTAGGTCTTTTAAATTATGCCCTTTGTGTCTTGTCGTGGCTTGCATTGTCACAATCAAGTGTTCCATGAGGTGGAGGTGAGGGCAGGCACATGGAAGTGCGGCCCCACTGCTTAGTCTCTGGAACCGCTCCACCCCCCCTCCTCCTCCTCTCCTCCTCTGTTTACACTGTATTTAAGCGTGCTTTGTGTGCATGCATGTGTAGTGGAGGTTAAGATGGGAGGTCACGACCTCAATAACCTGTAGGCGACGAAATAAACATTTCTTAAAGAATGAAACAGTTGTGTTGGTGATGATTTTGATAATCTAGCATTCCACTGAATGCCATCAAAAGCCTTTCCACTGGAGGTTTACACTTATCTACGTACGACCATTAATTATCTGCCACATTATCCACCACCATCAGCATTTATATTGGGACCTTGCCTCCCCTCTAACAAAGTCTACGCTTCAGTATAAACCGTGTCCCTATCTAGATGTCCACAGCTTCCCCTACACACATTCAAATGGCAGGTCTTATCTTACCAATCGACTTTATTTTGCACACTATGAAATTGGGTTCATTGTTATTGGTTTCCAAAGCATAGAAGCAAGCGTTTTGCGATGGGTAATATAGCCTCCAGGGCTGGTAGTTGCACTCACTTGGCCGAAAAGGGCTGGAATTTTTATTTGTTGGGTTATCTCCAAACTTTTAAAGCGTTAACCATAGGACTGAGGGCTGTGAAGACGTTCGGGTGGTCGGCCTAGTCACGAATATCCCGTGGTCGGACCGAATGTTCCGTTCAAGTGAGCACGCAAGAGAAGTAAGCATAGCATTAGGATAAAACTTCAAGATAGTGATCAAATGCTGGAGCTACGAGAGAGGAAGCCATCTATCAATAGAAAATGTTAGGGTACAACAGGTTTGTGAATAATAAATTAAATTACCCTTTACTTTATGCTTCGATGTAAGTTACATGTTCGAGCAAACCTCAGAGTCTCTTCTTTCGCGTGGGTTAAAGGAAATGGATAAATAACATTTATAAAGGCTGTTAAGAAGCGTTTCAGTTTATTTTTCTACTAGCCCACAATACTGTCCCTTATTTTCCTTTACTCTCATTCGTACATGCGACTCCTGTAATCAGTCATTGCATAACCTCTGCTTTCCCTTCTCTTCTCTCCTCCAAGTCAAAAATGGAAGTTGCGATCACCTGAATGCTCTCCCTTAACAGGGAAAGATAAGTTGTGCTTCGCTCTCCATTCCCTTACCTTCTCTTCAAGCCGTTTCGTTTCGCTGAGCCCTGTCCAACCGCTACATGTGCATTTGTAGGCGGATACACGGGTGCTCATATCGTCTAAGTGAGAGGAAAATAAGACCACATGCGGTATTTATTTGAACTTCTACTTAAAACAAAAATTAATGCCGTTTATTCTGCCTTGCCTCTTTTGTGAATGGGTTACAAGGATTTAGGGGGAGAGCCCTGACACCTAGTGTAATCGGCCTCCTTTCTAGAACATTAAATAACCTACCACCACCCTCGCGATTTTATTGGTGAATGAGTTAGGCGCAGATCAGTATGATGTTGGTCTTTCTGGCAGACTCGAATTTGGGTTAGATTTTGTTGTTATCACAGAGTTTTGACCGAAATAAGAGTAGCGTCAAGGGAAGGAGATCAGCGGCACTTGTCGCACTTCTCTAAGAGTAGATTCGAACTTCTGGACAATTTGTACCGTCTGGAAATGCCAAATAGAATTACCACTGGTGGTGACAGTAGGCTGTGACAGTCAGGTCGAAGGAGGCAGTATGAGTAAAGATGCTGGAGGCGGAGAAGGGCAATATGTCGCTTCGGGTCTTGACGTTTACAAGCGTCGAAAGATATCGAGTTGTGACCATTTCCACACACCTGGCATTTCCCTTCCCACATCTGAACAGAAAGGGAGGTCTCCTTATAGCTGTCTCAACTTTCTTGCCTTTCCGCTAACAGAGGTTGTCGTCGATTTTTTTCTACACAACCCTTACTTATCCCTACCCTCTTCCACCTCCACCCCTTCTCTATCCACTAAGTGTCCCCAAAAATCTTTCCTTTACGATACTCAGTAGCTGTATTATCAATTTTGAAGGCTTTTATTTCTCTTTAGCTGTTTTTAATGGAAAAGAACATCAAGGAGAAAGAGGCTGAAGTAAGGGCGAGAGAGGAATATGCGTTTCAGCAGCTAGTAATTCCATTTGTGGTGCCTAGCCTCCCTTGAAAGAAGTCCAACTTCTCTGATTATTACCAGCAAAAAGAGTAGTCGAAATTGCTCCATGAAGTGCTTATGGCTATGCATCACACTGAACCTCAACTATTTGATGTCAGTTCCTAGTGGTCAGTATTGCCATCGGGGTTCCCCCATCCACTGCAGTTTGCATTCACGAAATGAGTTCCTTTATTAACGCTTCAACGCTTTCAACTTAAACACATAAGATCGACTTTCTGAGAATGTTGTTGAAAGACGTCCCGATTTTCGCCCAAAAAATAGTCTGGATGTTTGTTCGCATCATTGTTGGGTCGTAGCACTTTCAGCGCATGACTTGCTTCTTTACCAGGATACCTAGCCGCTACTAGCAGTCACATTCACGGCATTCAGTTGAATAGTGTTCAATCACTTTTGAAGCACTGACACTGTGCAACAACTGAAGTTGGTGGTGTCGTTTGCGGATTTTAGCACTATGAGGTAACCAAGCTTATGTCTGATGCCCTCCATCCGCGTCTCACCCAGCGCCCCACGACGTGAGCTGTGGATGCGGCGATTTAAGAGGGGGACACGCCCATTCATCCAAACAGCCGATCACACTGTCAGTCGTTCAGTCAAGCAAGAGAAACCCTATACATGGTGTAGTAATGGCTAGGTGGCAAGACTGTCAGTAACCGCGACTTATGTAAGTGATTTCTTATCGCTGTTCAAAGGATGTTTTAAAATTTCTCTTTCCGTGTAAACCGTTATCAAATCTTGAGATAAACACAAAGACTACCTTAAAGCAATTTGAGTATACCATCTACACCTTATCAGTAACATCTTGCGATCGTCTTATACCACAGATAGAAAGTTAATGTGTATTAGAGCTAAAAATTAGCGATCCCTCACTCATCTCTTGCCCATCTTATAGGTTTAAGAAAGATTCCAAAAATCACAACTAGAAATAGTAAATTTATGCACTGGAAAAGATAACATACTCTGGCAGATCGAACAGAGAGCATTTAAGGAATTGGTAAGAATTGCCCAAAAACAGCAAAAAGAAGTACTTCCAATTTCAAAAATTCAAATCAGTACCTTCGTGGTATAAACGTCAATCATTCATCCTACCACAACAATATTCAGTGGGAGAGAACGTGTAATCCAAGTACCACCCAACAAGCACTTCATCCTCCCACGTCGCGATTCCTTCCAATCCACAGTAATCGGCACGCGTTTATTGCCACCGCACCGTGAGGGTCACTAGGCTGCGCCAATAAAACAACCATTGCAACACTCGACCACATCGCAATCATGCCCACATCTCCCTGCCATCTGCGTGATAGGTTAGTGCCATCACCAAAAGGCTGCCACGATGGCATGCCACAGCCTACACTCCTCTACATTTCTTTTCCTACAAAACCGTCTGTAGTGCATCCAAGTCCACTCGCACACTGAACAGTCCAATGCATTACCCACTTGGCATGATTTGCTGCTTTTGCGTTCAAAAATAGTTCCCTGTGAACTATCCATGAAGTGCCGATTTTGCCTTCACGACTCAAACACTGCGATGACAAATCACTGTGACCATATTCCATCACATCGACACACTGCAACAGCCTCCTTGTCATTGTCCCTGTAAGCACAATCATGGTGATTTGAGGGGTCATTTCACTTGCAGCTGCACACTTCTCCCCCTTCCTCCTCCAGTTTGATGGCTAGGCAAAGTGTGTACCAATTGTGACTTCACCACCAGCATATCTGTTATCCGGTGTCGCTGATGTCGATAGGGCAACATCTTATCAAGGGCATCACAATACCATAATGTGTGTGAACTATCCCACCTTAACATCATTTCCCACTCTCCCCCATTTCCGTCCCCATCATCTTGTTTCATCACTAGACTGGCGAGTTGACACCAGGTGGAGGGATCACAGTGCGGCACAACGACTGACATTGAATGGCTAGCGTTGGAATGCTGTCGACGCAAATATATCCCAGCTTCGCCTGTCATTGCACCCACAACGGTGAACGTTTCTGTTGAGCACAGTAGCCCGCCCGTTGACAGTGGCGATCGATCGTGGCAGAGCAGCAAAGTAACGCCTCCATTCAACACGTCTGTGCTATCCACTGGAAGCACACCTATTCGCCAATTCGCGATGCTCGCATTATGGTCTCACAGAGTGACACTACAGACAGTGCTGCATGGTATTGGACTAGTGCTATAGTGCCCATTCACTCAGGTGGTTCAGGTGGTGGGAGCTGCCTCATTTTGTCGACGTGCCTTTGACAAGGTAAGAATCCTTCGTCTAGACACCTCGTCAACTCATGTCAGTGTGCATGAAGCTCCCACCGAAACCTGGCATAGACAACCTGCCACTCCCACCTCCTTCCTCTCCTGTCGCCTTCATCAGCCTCACAGATGCAAGCTGACAGCTTGACGGAGCGTATCACGGAGTAGGTGGCCAGCTCTCTCTCGCCATCCACAACCCCATCCCATTCTCTTTAAATGGACCCACCTATTTGAATCATTGTGTGTGTACATTTGAAAGGCGTCTCAGCTTAAGGAACCCTCAGACCAGCATTCACTTTCCTAGTTCTCCCTCTACCGCTTTCCATGCACACGTCTTAACTTCTCACCACCACTGCCACCACCATATGATGAACACTGCTTCACGCGACTTCATCCACCTTCTGAAGCAGGAGGCAGTCTCCATGTGGAAAATTCTACACCCACCACAAAATCAGTGCTGTCGCAACTCATCTCACACAGTCGTTCCCATTGGGATTCTCCATCTCCTGAAAGAAACCAATCACCGTAATCGGCTTCCACACTAGTTTAAGGTTCAATCGGATTAACCATTCACTCCGGTTCGTTCACTGTGCGGACTGGTGAATCGAGGGTCCCAATATCGAAATGGCACTTGCATTAAGGTGAGGGGAGGTACGATAAGAGGCACACTGATGCAAAGCCCATTTCCACGGGGATGCAGAGAATGTGTGAATGACAATCAATACAATCCGTTTTTACAGAAAACATCATCCCAAATCATGAATGAGTGAAATGGGGAACCACACGATCACATTGACCCCATCACCCACAACTCCTTACTACCACCCACACCACCGTGTCTCCATCTTGAGACTGTCCCGAGCATCCCTCCACAGCCGTTGTTCGCGAGTCCTGATTTCTTCCAAAGAGGATGTGGCTTATCTTCTACACACACACCAGTTGCAGCATTGACCTGGACCTTCACCAAGAGAACACGACAACGTCCAGAGAACAAATTTCCTCTGCAGAGCGTCGCACACAGGGCATGTCCATTCCTGTGCAAATGAAGTGGTGTATTCGAAGTGTAGGGTACGCAGAGCGTGCATTGTTCAAGGCTACTCAATGCTCAAATGGTTTGCTTAACAGTGAACAACAAAAGCCAGTTCTCATCATCACCACAAGCCAGTCAGCAAGTCATCTCTTCACAACAGTGCAGCATGCAGCATGAAGTGTGGAAGTGTAGAGCACATTGGCGGTCTTCGAATCCAACTCCTATTTGCCAATGCACACTGTGTGAGACCCTCTTAATTGGCACGTCCAACTACTTCCACCTCATACTTGATGCAACTGTGCATCCGTCGCACCATCACTCACCTTATAAACATTACTGCCAATCGTTCCTGGCACACTCATCCTCCATTATCGCGTCAATAGCAACGTTTCATTCCGCATTATTGTCAAGACCGCATCGTCATTCCAATTGTGGCACCCCATCATCTGGCAGTCTGTCGTCCTACGCAAATTCGTCAGACCGTCACCTACCACCACCATGTTCTGCCACCACATACCGCACCATCTTCAATGGTCTGACACCTATTTTGATGCACACTTTCTATTGAGCTGCAGTCAAGCAATGCATAGAGCAGACAACCCTCAGTCACATACAATCCGACCACTACATTATGAGAAATCAATGAGGAAAGCCAGTAGTAGAGGAGAGAGTGACAGTCTGCACCACAGCAACAGACAGATCCACATCATTGTCCTACAACACATGCATACAGTCGCAAGCACGTCAAATGCACCTACAACTCAAATGAAGTCATTGTAGTAAGCCATAGCGAGAACCACGCCAACTGTTGTGAGTACGTAGGTCAGGCGAATCATTGACTCCGAGATGTGTTACGACAAACTAACCCTTCTGCCGCAACAGCACAGCCTCTGCGCAAATAGGCTCACACCTCACATCAGCACACACTGAACCCACCACCTCTCTATCAACTCACCGGTCAAAGTGGCATTCTTGATGCACAAATGGCATTGGTGGATACCTACTCTGTGGGCATGAGACGACTGTGATGTCTGGGGTTCGTGACTTGAAGTAAACCTTTCCAATGGACCTGCTTGAACCACAGGCTATTTCATTCACACACTCAGGCATGATGCCATGATCCCAATCCGCACACCACAATCGCACACGCACGACAGAGCAGCAACACCTACCTGATGCACCAACCACCTTCAATTCCGTGTGTTTGGCGGCAAGGCACCAATTCACTTCCTTTCACAAGTCAATAATTCCATCACCACCTCTTTCACAAATCAGGCAATGTCACCTCACTGCGACTTTCGAAGTTGAGATTGCCACTTAATCACGATTCACCACCTATCTGTCACCTCTGCAACACATTTGACGAGGCCGACTTCAATGTGACTGTCAGCGTAGGGCCTTGTTGAAACGCGTGCAGGTCATCCAGCATGTGCATTCACTCTCACCGTGGGAGAGTGGTGTTGGTGAGCGCGAGGCACTCGGTGCTGTGCCAGTGTACTTTTGCATCTGTCTCACGTACTTTAACGGTGAAGTGCAAATTGTGTGCCACTCGAGGCTGGCCTCCAATCGATGAGGGAGTGCGCTCACCTGCTCCTCCTCCTTCCTCTCCTCTCCTCTCCTCTTCTCCCCTCACCCCCCAAAACAAAACATCGAACAATCGCTCAACTCATCCATCAGCCATGGCCTAGAGCTGCACCAGGGTTTTTCGGTTAGAGCCCAGGTGCGTGCCTAGTCTACGCTTTGTTGGCAGACGAGGCCCAGACGAGGCTTCAACAAACAGCCACGTATTTGGGTGCGGGTAAAGTGGGCTGTCTGCTCCACATACTGGCCAAACTCACCAGTCAATCATCATTCAACACCACTGTCTTGTCAACTTGACCATGAATCCACAATGTCAGTAGCTTGTGTGTGCGCCCGACTTCCCTCCTACTAACCTGGCTATTGCATTGAATTCACGCCGCCAACAACATCCCACTCACGGTGAGTCACCAGAGAATGAGTGTTTTGTTCCAGGTATCAATCGAGTACGGATCATCCCAGGAAGTAGTAGGTCCATCTGTCAGTTTGATCAGCCTCGTCACTCGTCGTTTGAGTGGACCTGTGTTTCGGTGTGAGTCTCCTCCAACCATTGCATACAGTGCACTCACTCGAGATTCTGTAGTAGCTATTTGTCCCCAAAGGAACAGCCACACAGACGTCGAGTTGATTAGCCCACGAGAGCAATGGGGGAGCCTTTAATACAGGATTCCTTCATGAGAGAGACACCCTGGTACTACTGTGGCATGTGGAGCAGGAAGCAGACAACGTCGCGAAACAAATGCACGATTGATGCAAGCGTTCTTCTACCACAGTCAACTTCCCTTGCAATCCTCACTGGTTCCTCAATTAACCAGCTGTTTGCAAAGGTGTCTGCTCCCACAGTTCTCAACAATTGGGGAGACAAAATCATATGCTATTAGTGATCCGCACAATCCACGCATTATGCCCCATCTGTGTTCCAGCAGGATGAGTAACGATTTATTCGATGCAACTCACTCCATTATTCCTACATTTATTGCGACACTAAACACATCTTCCCCTACCTGATGATTTGAAGTACCCTACTCAAGTCTCAACTTTTAATCGTTAACGCAGCATTGTGAACCAGTTTCGAGTGCATGCAAACCCTCAAGGTTGGCGTGATTGGCTAATACCTACTTGCACGCGTCCAACCTACTTTTGCCATTGGACAAGAGTCTAGCCAATCCGAACTCAAGCCACATGGCGTTTAAGCCAGCAAGTGGGTGAAGGAATACGCGTGTCATCACAACTGCAGAAGAGAAGCCTCCGTATCCTCATGTTCCACACACCTGTCGCCAACGTCGTCTCTGCACCGACTTTTGTGCCCACTCAGCCGCCCACTCCCATACGACGCGTTGAGGATGGAGGAGTTGCCTCACCAACATGCACTTGTCAACGCATCGAGTCGAGAAGAGTAAGTGATGTCCCCTCCACATTTCGACCACCCACTCTGTCTCCACGATGACATTTGCCTTCCTCGAAGCAGTGTGTCACTTTGTGTCTTAGGTGAAGAAGCAGAGGATGGAGCGTGTGAGACGAGCACGCATCTCGGACAAGATTGCACAGCTGCATGGTCTCGCTCTCTCCATGGTGGGAGTGGATGTGAGTCACCGATCAATTTATTGATTAGTTGTGGAGAGCAGAGGTCGACTGTGTGGCGCCTGGTCACGTGCACTCGTGGGGGAGAGATGGGACGGTATGGATTATTTGGTTGCTAAGGCATCCTGTCGTGTGAGTTAGGGGATTGGAGTGTTGAGGAGAGCAGAGGTGTGATGGTAGGGGAGTGGAGAGGTGACTGCATTCTTTGGTGTTGTAGGCAGAAGCCAGTGTGCGCACGGAGAAGGTGGAGATGTTGGGCTTCTGTCACGAGGTGCTGAGTAGTCTGCACAGCCTGTTGGTGGAGCGTCCAGACATGATGGAACGGCTGAAGGCATGCCACAGAGGCGGCAGCGTGACGAGTGCTGTGTGTCGAAACATCACATCCGATTCTCCCACCACCTCTCGGAGTGGCTGTTGTGAGAGTGGTGTTTATGTGCCTTCCATATGTGTTCCACAATCCTCCGCCATTTGCAGCAACGGCGTCAATCGCACTGACTGCCGACTGCCGTTGAAGAAACGCCAAGAGGTGTGGAAACCCTATCTCTGAAGTGTTGTGCGACTCCCCAAAGCAGTTTACTTGTCTACTTTTATTTGCGTTGTTTTGGCATTCTGAGAATATATGTCTATGCATATTTGGCTACCTATTTTCACACACGCTCTGGCGGCGTTGAGAGCCACAGTGAACTCCTCAATCGTGTATGGAGAGTTGTTGTGGATGCAAGACCTCCTTTTTTCTCCATTCACCTGCACGCCTTTTCGTGAATGATGCTGTTTATGTGGGGGATGCCGTTTGAGTCAACTGTAGGTAGGAGGCGGATTTGGGAGCTATCAGAAGCAGCTTGTGAGCAGAAATGGGAAGAAGGCACTAAGGATGTAGTGAGTGGTGTGTTGAAGGTCTCTGTGTGGCTGGGAGGGACACAAGTTGTGGATCTCACTTGAGGCAGATTAGTTGCGGCGTGGGGTTTGTTTGAGAGTGACATCCACATCCACATTCACCACCCACCTCCCAAACAATTGAACACCGCAGGCTAAGTCTGACATGCAACACTGAAAAGCATTACAATCTGCTTCAATAGACGAAGTGGTAATGTCATTTGCCGAGGTGTACAGTAAACGAACTGAATCGCTCTTATTTAGGGCTACCGAATTTGATCTGCGCAAACTTGAAGGAATAATTAGAATTATCGACCAATATGCTTTTAATTTTTCGTGGCTGCAAAGATCGTGGGTGTAGTGTGAAACCTTTTTTAGCTATCTCCTTTTACAGCCTCAATTTGCACGGTAAATGAAGCAGCAATGCAAAAATTTACTTATTAATTCCTTACATAGACCGAAAGTAGACTATTGAATGGTTAACTCCAGAGGATGTTTCAGTAAGCTTACCTTTTGGGTGAATCCGCACAGTGTCTGTGGAAGTAGACCCATCTCTCAAATCAGTCAATTGATCTAAGCATCCACGAATGATGTAACTTTCCTGTTTCTTTGGAATCTAATTTTGGTTGCAAATAGGATCGATGTTCCGCTACGTGTTTTGCGATCACCCAGATCCCAAATGTTAGCTTTTGCATTTCCTCACTTTTCTGTCAGATATTACCGTCTTTAGTAAACCATCGACTTAAAATGATTTTGAACGCCTCGGCAGATGAGCGGGATGAGTTAAAGCTATTTAACACAAACCTACTTTCATCCTTTTTCTTCACCTCTATTTAGGCTGTTCCAACCTGTTCTTACCAGATCCTTTGCCTACATAGAGATTAAGGGCATTTTTGAAGGAGTTTTTGAGCAATTAAATCAATTCCATTTACATTAATATAAAAAACAAATTCCGCACACATTGCTGTTATTTTACATCATTGTCAATTTACAGCGATATGCATCCGCATATTCTATGGTTCATGCAGAAAACAAAAGACTGTGCAAAGGTGGACAATTGAGAAAGGAGTCAACGTGGATCGCTATGGGCTGTGAAAACCCAGAGGTGGTGGAGGTAACTCCAATACCTACTTTGATGTCCCAATCCCTGTAAGTGATGGGCACCTAAAGTGACATCTCCATACTCCTCCACCATATGTGTGGGTACGTGCGTGTGTCTGAGAGCGCTGATTTGATTCGGTGTTTCTCCACGCCAGACTACATGTAGCAGTTGTGTTTGTGTTCGCGTGTGATTTATTCCGTCTAGATTAACGCCGCTCTGCCCTTCAACCCACGCCACTCGACGCTGTTCATGGACTAGTGCCGTGTGGCTATAGTATCTAATGTTCCACAACATCCATTACAATGGAAACTGCATAAGGGATACACTACCTCTGTCCTCCATTGCATTTTATTTCCAAGCCGATGGAAGAAATATTCCAAGTGACCACAAGACTATAGTGACATACAGTCACACACACGCACACATAATGAAACTAATCCTGACAGTGACAGTTTTATTAAAATATTTGATTCACCTCAAGTTGCCATGATGGCGTTGACACGACCTGTGTCCTGACAACTCTTCTTCGGTCACGCGCGTTTTTGCTCGCTTTCACGCTGCAGGCGTCAGGAGAGTTCAGTGTCACCAAAAATGCGAAGTTGCTGGCTCACAATCGCGGTACAACTACGGTGGAAATTAAGCTCTCAGGTGACATACAGACAAAGCCGTGTTCATGGAGTGATGGAGAGCCTTGTGTAACATGAATGATTTCCAGTTAACTCAAGTCACTTGCAATGCTGGGCAGAAAATCATGCGCCCGAGACCCTACACAATGTATGTGGTAATTCATGTGTTGTGTTTGCCGAAGTAGAAAAGCCCTTTCGAGGTGTGATTTGCGTGAACAATAGCCATTAGTAGGTTTAACGAATAAAAAAAACGAAACCGAAGTGCCTTTATTAAAAATGGCAAGATTATTAATCAATGATTGGAGGTGCATGCATTTCATGATCCCAATGCCAAAGCACTCGCTCATTCATGCAGCCGAATCAAGGCACATTTATTGCTCAACCGCATGGTTAAAAAAGTAATAAAAGGCTTTCATCTTCCTTCCTCGAGTAACAAGCGATTCCATGCAGCTCCATCTCCGCGTCTGTGTTCCAAAAGGGAATGCCAAATTCACCATCTTGAAGCAGATTATAATGCGTTTCAGCGTTGCATGGCAGACTTAGCCTGCGGTGTTCAATTGTTTGGGAGGTGGGTGGTGAATGTGGATGTGGATGTCACTCTCAAACAAACCCCACGCCGCAACTAATCTGCCTCAAGTGAGATCCACAACTTGTGTCCCTCCCAGCCACACAGAGACCTTCAACACACCACTCACTACATCCTTAGTGCCTTCTTCCCATTTCTGCTCACAAGCTGCTTCTGATAGCTCCCAAATCCGCCTCCTACCTACAGTTGACTCAAACGGCATCCCCCACATAAACAGCATCATTCACGAAAAGGCGTGCAGGTGAATGGAGAAAAAAGGAGGTCTTGCATCCACAACAACTCTCCATACACGATTGAGGAGTTCACTGTGGCTCTCAACGCCGCCAGAGCGTGTGTGAAAATAGGTAGCCAAATATGCATAGACATATATTCTCAGAATGCCAAAACAACGCAAATAAAAGTAGACAAGTAAACTGCTTTGGGGAGTCGCACAACACTTCAGAGATAGGGTTTCCACACCTCTTGGCGTTTCTTCAACGGCAGTCGGCAGTCAGTGCGATTGACGCCGTTGCTGCAAATGGCGGAGGATTGTGGAACACATATGGAAGGCACATAAACACCACTCTCACAACAGCCACTCCGAGAGGTGGTGGGAGAATCGGATGTGATGTTTCGACACACAGCACTCGTCACGCTGCCGCCTCTGTGGCATGCCTTCAGCCGTTCCATCATGTCTGGACGCTCCACCAACAGGCTGTGCAGACTACTCAGCACCTCGTGACAGAAGCCCAACATCTCCACCTTCTCCGTGCGCACACTGGCTTCTGCCTACAACACCAAAGAATGCAGTCACCTCTCCACTCCCCTACCATCACACCTCTGCTCTCCTCAACACTCCAATCCCCTAACTCACACGACAGGATGCCTTAGCAACCAAATAATCCATACCGTCCCATCTCTCCCCCACGAGTGCACGTGACCAGGCGCCACACAGTCGACCTCTGCTCTCCACAACTAATCAATAAATTGATCGGTGACTCACATCCACTCCCACCATGGAGAGAGCGAGACCATGCAGCTGTGCAATCTTGTCCGAGATGCGTGCTCGTCTCACACGCTCCATCCTCTGCTTCTTCACCTAAGACACAAAGTGACACACTGCTTCGAGGAAGGCAAATGTCATCGTGGAGACAGAGTGGGTGGTCGAAATGTGGAGGGGACATCACTTACTCTTCTCGACTCGATGCGTTGACAAGTGCATGTTGGTGAGGCAACTCCTCCATCCTCAACGCGTCGTATGGGAGTGGGCGGCTGAGTGGGCACAAAAGTCGGTGCAGAGACGACGTTGGCGACAGGTGTGTGGAACATGAGGATACGGAGGCTTCTCTTCTGCAGTTGTGATGACACGCGTATTCCTTCACCCACTTGCTGGCTTAAACGCCATGTGGCTTGAGTTCGGATTGGCTAGACTCTTGTCCAATGGCAAAAGTAGGTTGGACGCGTGCAAGTAGGTATTAGCCAATCACGCCAACCTTGAGGGTTTGCATGCACTCGAAACTGGTTCACAATGCTGCGTTAACGATTAAAAGTTGAGACTTGAGTAGGGTACTTCAAATCATCAGGTAGGGGAAGATGTGTTTAGTGTCGCAATAAATGTAGGAATAATGGAGTGAGTTGCATCGAATAAATCGTTACTCATCCTGCTGGAACACAGATGGGGCATAATGCGTGGATTGTGCGGATCACTAATAGCATATGATTTTGTCTCCCCAATTGTTGAGAACTGTGGGAGCAGACACCTTTGCAAACAGCTGGTTAATTGAGGAACCAGTGAGGATTGCAAGGGAAGTTGACTGTGGTAGAAGAACGCTTGCATCAATCGTGCATTTGTTTCGCGACGTTGTCTGCTTCCTGCTCCACATGCCACAGTAGTACCAGGGTGTCTCTCTCATGAAGGAATCCTGTATTAAAGGCTCCCCCATTGCTCTCGTGGGCTAATCAACTCGACGTCTGTGTGGCTGTTCCTTTGGGGACAAATAGCTACTACAGAATCTCGAGTGAGTGCACTGTATGCAATGGTTGGAGGAGACTCACACCGAAACACAGGTCCACTCAAACGACGAGTGACGAGGCTGATCAAACTGACAGATGGACCTACTACTTCCTGGGATGATCCGTACTCGATTGATACCTGGAACAAAACACTCATTCTCTGGTGACTCACCGTGAGTGGGATGTTGTTGGCGGCGTGAATTCAATGCAATAGCCAGGTTAGTAGGAGGGAAGTCGGGCGCACACACAAGCTACTGACATTGTGGATTCATGGTCAAGTTGACAAGACAGTGGTGTTGAATGATGATTGACTGGTGAGTTTGGCCAGTATGTGGAGCAGACAGCCCACTTTACCCGCACCCAAATACGTGGCTGTTTGTTGAAGCCTCGTCTGGGCCTCGTCTGCCAACAAAGCGTAGACTAGGCACGCACCTGGGCTCTAACCGAAAAACCCTGGTGCAGCTCTAGGCCATGGCTGATGGATGAGTTGAGCGATTGTTCGATGTTTTGTTTTGGGGGGTGAGGGGAGAAGAGGAGAGGAGAGGAGAGGAAGGAGGAGGAGCAGGTGAGCGCACTCCCTCATCGATTGGAGGCCAGCCTCGAGTGGCACACAATTTGCACTTCACCGTTAAAGTACGTGAGACAGATGCAAAAGTACACTGGCACAGCACCGAGTGCCTCGCGCTCACCAACACCACTCTCCCACGGTGAGAGTGAATGCACATGCTGGATGACCTGCACGCGTTTCAACAAGGCCCTACGCTGACAGTCACATTGAAGTCGGCCTCGTCAAATGTGTTGCAGAGGTGACAGATAGGTGGTGAATCGTGATTAAGTGGCAATCTCAACTTCGAAAGTCGCAGTGAGGTGACATTGCCTGATTTGTGAAAGAGGTGGTGATGGAATTATTGACTTGTGAAAGGAAGTGAATTGGTGCCTTGCCGCCAAACACACGGAATTGAAGGTGGTTGGTGCATCAGGTAGGTGTTGCTGCTCTGTCGTGCGTGTGCGATTGTGGTGTGCGGATTGGGATCATGGCATCATGCCTGAGTGTGTGAATGAAATAGCCTGTGGTTCAAGCAGGTCCATTGGAAAGGTTTACTTCAAGTCACGAACCCCAGACATCACAGTCGTCTCATGCCCACAGAGTAGGTATCCACCAATGCCATTTGTGCATCAAGAATGCCACTTTGACCGGTGAGTTGATAGAGAGGTGGTGGGTTCAGTGTGTGCTGATGTGAGGTGTGAGCCTATTTGCGCAGAGGCTGTGCTGTTGCGGCAGAAGGGTTAGTTTGTCGTAACACATCTCGGAGTCAATGATTCGCCTGACCTACGTACTCACAACAGTTGGCGTGGTTCTCGCTATGGCTTACTACAATGACTTCATTTGAGTTGTAGGTGCATTTGACGTGCTTGCGACTGTATGCATGTGTTGTAGGACAATGATGTGGATCTGTCTGTTGCTGTGGTGCAGACTGTCACTCTCTCCTCTACTACTGGCTTTCCTCATTGATTTCTCATAATGTAGTGGTCGGATTGTATGTGACTGAGGGTTGTCTGCTCTATGCATTGCTTGACTGCAGCTCAATAGAAAGTGTGCATCAAAATAGGTGTCAGACCATTGAAGATGGTGCGGTATGTGGTGGCAGAACATGGTGGTGGTAGGTGACGGTCTGACGAATTTGCGTAGGACGACAGACTGCCAGATGATGGGGTGCCACAATTGGAATGACGATGCGGTCTTGACAATAATGCGGAATGAAACGTTGCTATTGACGCGATAATGGAGGATGAGTGTGCCAGGAACGATTGGCAGTAATGTTTATAAGGTGAGTGATGGTGCGACGGATGCACAGTTGCATCAAGTATGAGGTGGAAGTAGTTGGACGTGCCAATTAAGAGGGTCTCACACAGTGTGCATTGGCAAATAGGAGTTGGATTCGAAGACCGCCAATGTGCTCTACACTTCCACACTTCATGCTGCATGCTGCACTGTTGTGAAGAGATGACTTGCTGACTGGCTTGTGGTGATGATGAGAACTGGCTTTTGTTGTTCACTGTTAAGCAAACCATTTGAGCATTGAGTAGCCTTGAACAATGCACGCTCTGCGTACCCTACACTTCGAATACACCACTTCATTTGCACAGGAATGGACATGCCCTGTGTGCGACGCTCTGCAGAGGAAATTTGTTCTCTGGACGTTGTCGTGTTCTCTTGGTGAAGGTCCAGGTCAATGCTGCAACTGGTGTGTGTGTAGAAGATAAGCCACATCCTCTTTGGAAGAAATCAGGACTCGCGAACAACGGCTGTGGAGGGATGCTCGGGACAGTCTCAAGATGGAGACACGGTGGTGTGGGTGGTAGTAAGGAGTTGTGGGTGATGGGGTCAATGTGATCGTGTGGTTCCCCATTTCACTCATTCATGATTTGGGATGATGTTTTCTGTAAAAACGGATTGTATTGATTGTCATTCACACATTCTCTGCATCCCCGTGGAAATGGGCTTTGCATCAGTGTGCCTCTTATCGTACCTCCCCTCACCTTAATGCAAGTGCCATTTCGATATTGGGACCCTCGATTCACCAGTCCGCACAGTGAACGAACCGGAGTGAATGGTTAATCCGATTGAACCTTAAACTAGTGTGGAAGCCGATTACGGTGATTGGTTTCTTTCAGGAGATGGAGAATCCCAATGGGAACGACTGTGTGAGATGAGTTGCGACAGCACTGATTTTGTGGTGGGTGTAGAATTTTCCACATGGAGACTGCCTCCTGCTTCAGAAGGTGGATGAAGTCGCGTGAAGCAGTGTTCATCATATGGTGGTGGCAGTGGTGGTGAGAAGTTAAGACGTGTGCATGGAAAGCGGTAGAGGGAGAACTAGGAAAGTGAATGCTGGTCTGAGGGTTCCTTAAGCTGAGACGCCTTTCAAATGTACACACACAATGATTCAAATAGGTGGGTCCATTTAAAGAGAATGGGATGGGGTTGTGGATGGCGAGAGAGAGCTGGCCACCTACTCCGTGATACGCTCCGTCAAGCTGTCAGCTTGCATCTGTGAGGCTGATGAAGGCGACAGGAGAGGAAGGAGGTGGGAGTGGCAGGTTGTCTATGCCAGGTTTCGGTGGGAGCTTCATGCACACTGACATGAGTTGACGAGGTGTCTAGACGAAGGATTCTTACCTTGTCAAAGGCACGTCGACAAAATGAGGCAGCTCCCACCACCTGAACCACCTGAGTGAATGGGCACTATAGCACTAGTCCAATACCATGCAGCACTGTCTGTAGTGTCACTCTGTGAGACCATAATGCGAGCATCGCGAATTGGCGAATAGGTGTGCTTCCAGTGGATAGCACAGACGTGTTGAATGGAGGCGTTACTTTGCTGCTCTGCCACGATCGATCGCCACTGTCAACGGGCGGGCTACTGTGCTCAACAGAAACGTTCACCGTTGTGGGTGCAATGACAGGCGAAGCTGGGATATATTTGCGTCGACAGCATTCCAACGCTAGCCATTCAATGTCAGTCGTTGTGCCGCACTGTGATCCCTCCACCTGGTGTCAACTCGCCAGTCTAGTGATGAAACAAGATGATGGGGACGGAAATGGGGGAGAGTGGGAAATGATGTTAAGGTGGGATAGTTCACACACATTATGGTATTGTGATGCCCTTGATAAGATGTTGCCCTATCGACATCAGCGACACCGGATAACAGATATGCTGGTGGTGAAGTCACAATTGGTACACACTTTGCCTAGCCATCAAACTGGAGGAGGAAGGGGGAGAAGTGTGCAGCTGCAAGTGAAATGACCCCTCAAATCACCATGATTGTGCTTACAGGGACAATGACAAGGAGGCTGTTGCAGTGTGTCGATGTGATGGAATATGGTCACAGTGATTTGTCATCGCAGTGTTTGAGTCGTGAAGGCAAAATCGGCACTTCATGGATAGTTCACAGGGAACTATTTTTGAACGCAAAAGCAGCAAATCATGCCAAGTGGGTAATGCATTGGACTGTTCAGTGTGCGAGTGGACTTGGATGCACTACAGACGGTTTTGTAGGAAAAGAAATGTAGAGGAGTGTAGGCTGTGGCATGCCATCGTGGCAGCCTTTTGGTGATGGCACTAACCTATCACGCAGATGGCAGGGAGATGTGGGCATGATTGCGATGTGGTCGAGTGTTGCAATGGTTGTTTTATTGGCGCAGCCTAGTGACCCTCACGGTGCGGTGGCAATAAACGCGTGCCGATTACTGTGGATTGGAAGGAATTGCGACGTGGGAGGATGAAGTGCTTGTTGGGTGGTACTTGGATTACACGTTCTCTCCCCCATTGAATATTGTTGTGGTTGGATGAATAATTGAACATACTGACAAATTCTGAAAAGACATGGAAAATTTACGTAACCCTTGTTTGACTATGGTTTCGAAGGCGTGCTTGCGTTTCTATGGTTTGCTTTTTTGTTTGTCTTATTAAAGGGTATTTTGCAGATTAGCAAGGCGTTTGAAGAGTTCTTCAGGTGCGTGTTCTTTGGTAAATTGACAGTTCGAATTTGAATAAAGAGTCGTCATTGCTTTTACTTGTGTCTTTTAATTTCGACCATTGGCAAACAATTTATTTTATTTATTTCCATACCAATTCAACTGCAGTTTACTTGTCTTAATGCTTCCCCTATAAGGATTTGTTTTAAGACGCGAAATTTGTAAATTTGATTTCCTTATTTAACATAATTTACTGTTAAAGTGAAATTATATTGCCAAAAAAGTGGTCAATCCTTCTTACAAATTTAACTTTACAATTCTCTTTATTAGCTTTCCTGAGCCATCTCAATACGCAATTTGAATGAATGGTGAGTGGGTAAAGAATTTCGGCATTTTTGCTTACTGTTTGTTTGTGTGCGTTTTTACCATATTCCTGCTATTTTGCCTGCATTCAATGCTACATTAAGTGATCTCTAATATTTATTGCCCTTTGTGAAAAATTAGGCAACTGTGTAGCAATAAATGTGGCGTGTGGCCTCTCACACCTCAGAAGGCAACAGTCCGACTACTTGACTAGCTGGCTGAATGGGCGAAGCACCACTCTAAATTCGGGCCTCCACCCACGTGCGTTAGCATATGTGTCCTCTTTCTTTCGGTGAACGAAAAGAGGAAATGGTGAAGAGATAGGGGCCAAGGTCGCTTCTAATCCGGGCATTCGCAATCACCACCACCTGAAATTTTTGCTTATTTTCTGCGCATCGTATTGCCTAATTGGGTTCAACTACGACCGTAACTACACACTACCAACAAAGAGTCTGGAGTCGTTTCTCTTTTTGGGAAAAGGAACAGCTTTAAAAAGGATGTTGAAGGGTATTATTTAATGACAATAATTTATTTGCACCAGGTATGGTCTTTTAGAACTGGGATGTGCGCGTTTGTGTATAGAAGAGATTTGGACAATATTAGTTGTCAATTTCGGCAACGTCAGTTTATTTTTCTCATCCACAGTTGAAGAATGGCGATCGAGTTTACCATCTTAAACTTGAATGCCGCCGGATGTTAATAGAAATGGGTATCATCCGCCACCTGTTCCCCTTTCAAATTCACTGTTCCTGTCACATAAAGTTGGGTTAAGGAGGCTGAGGGAACTAGCAAGCGATAAAGAGGGGATCACCGGGGGGTGCTAGACTCCGGCCAACACGTGATTTCAGGTAAACTGAATACGTGTGTGACCTTACAAACGCACTTGCTTCATATACAGGAAGTCAAGGTAAACATAGGACGTATAATAAGCTTATTATTTTAGGTTTTGATTACATTTGATTTGGAACAGGATAAGAAATAGCTTAATATTTCTTCCCATGCTTGTACAACATGGATTCTAAGTTATTTGGTTCGACCTGACATAGAACCGCTATTTACTCTGGTCGCCTGATGGACATCCTTCTTATCGAAAGTCTCCTTTTCTCATACATATTAAGGCCTTTTAGGGGGCCCATGTAAGGCGTTTTTGACCATTTGCTTTCCTGAAGTGCTTTTTTTGAACACAAAGGCAAAAACTAGAATTAGTCTGAATGACCTTTCATTAAATTAAAATTTCCCTTGAGGTCGCCTGGCCCATCAATTGGGTACGAATGGAGTGAATGGGATTTGTGAAGGTCACAGCGCTAAAATTACTTACATTGCATCCAGAATTTAGTGACAATCCAAGTGGCCATGAACGTCAACACATTTTATTCAAGACTGAGACTGCTGTTGAAGCAACCCAGTAATTGTCTGCCCACGTGACTTTATTCAAACAAATGAATCCCTATAACTAGCGATTCTGAGTCAGAGGATAAGGAGGGTGTACTGGTGGTCAATCCTAGTAACTAATTTGCGTGCCCAGCCCTAGTGTGTTCCGTCCAAGTCACTTTCAATGCAGAAGGGTCAAGCGGAATTGATATAAAAACTACTTCGAATAGAACTTAGTGGCATATGCCCAAATACTATTACCCTTTTGAGATTAGCATTTTATCTAATTGTTTTCCTGCACATATGCACCTATCTTTGTCATCCTTGCACCTTTTGATTAAACAAGGAAAGCCTAGTTACCAGCATTCGGTCGTGACCGTCTCCTAACAATGACTCGCCAATCTTCAAAGATCTGTATCCCCGAATACACTTACGTACTTATTTAATGAGACCTATATTTTTTCTATTGATGAATGCGCATTAAGTAAATCCACTTAAAGTGAAGTGATGAGAACCCAATATCTTACCGACAGTCACATGTTCAGCTTGGTTTTCTTGTCTCCGGTTAATGGATTTCTTTACCCAGCTTCTCCCATAAGTCTAGTCACATAGTCTTAAGAGGCTTGTTTTTTTTTAATAGCCCATAAAAATATGATACAGCTAGCGCTTTGGTCCCATTTAATTTGTTTCATTTATAGGCATTAATTATTTGACAGCGGATTAATTTCAGTAAATTAAGGCTGATAGGACCGTACGCAATCCACCATTTAGCGGTGGTTAGTCTACCTTCTAAAAATGTGGCTCCAGAAAACGTTTTACTGGCTGAATTTCACTAAATCGTTTCCCTTATTTGCGTGTGGGAGATGTGGTTTACTCCAGCGGTATGAGTCAATGTTGTCCAATGTACTTTTAACAAAAAGTACATTCCCTGAACTGACTATGGCTCCAAGTGCTCGCCTTTCCTTCCTCGATCGATGGAACTCCTGTCTCCATTGTAGCCATTGTCTGGTGCTCGCGCGAATGCTAATTCACAGCTAGTTTGAGCTCAACTAGACAGAGACAGAGGCGGGGATCCAACACAGTCAAGCCGTATCCTGCACACTCGCATGAAGTGTCAATCAGGGCTGCTGTGTTTGGTTACAATTCCACTAAAATACCAGTCACTCAATAAATGTCGTTTTCTCACCAAGAATAGCTTATCCTATTCAGGGTTTTATGATCATTATCGATATTGATGCAGTGTATCTCACATAAACTGCAAAATGGGTGTCAAAAAGCAAATTTAAATAAGGAAAACCTACACAAATAGATCAGCACTAAAAAACCAACATTTAACATATTTCCTTTTGAAATTCTTTGTCGACCATCTGGTTGACTTCATATACAATTGAGCTGGTTGGGGCCTTTACGGATTACCCAATTATTCCTAGACTGAGAGACATGGATCAAATGGGACATATATAAGCTGAGGATAATACGCCAGGCTCTACTGATCCATCCCACCGCTGTTTGGACAGCCAATACATACTTAGTCAACTAGGCTTCTTCAAGTTACTCAATGTTTTGAAGGAAAAGCACAGTTTCTTTACCAAATTTCTTAAGTGGAACTTTTCATTTCATTCCCACATCGTATATATGTTGATTGTAGAGCCGTTATTGAGACGGGACCATTGAAACACTCTCCTTCCACAGTATTGTTTGTCTGTAATAGTGAATGAATGGTCATGTCATGTCAAAGCCGTCGAATGAGCTAAAATCCATTCAACGTGTACACTAACAAGTTGCATCTTCTTCTGATTGGAAGAAGGCAGCCCCTATGTTATCTGATACCAATGCTGCAAGCATAGTCGTTTTATCAAGTTGTTAGATGAGCTGAAGAGCGTCCTCATGCTTGAGGCTAGCTGTCCTAATTGAGTTCATTTTAGGACAATTTTTTATAACCATAACACTTGCACAATTGCACAAATAAACAAACAAAGAAACAAAAAATTCACACCGAATCCATGCTTCTTTCTCCAAAACTACTTGTAGGCTCTTGTGCACAGATCAATTGTGGCATAAAAATAGTCACTTTCGATGGTTGATCACCTATTTTTGCGATGGTCATAGTATACATGGCCTTGGAAACAGACAGACAAAGCGGTATCTGGAGTGCTGTCAAGTCAAGATGAGTCATTCACTGGTAAGGAGCCGCTATTAATGAGTTCATTAATAGCTTTTTTATTTACAATAAAGGTAAAGGGAATGAATTAATGAAACCTGCGTCATTTCACTTCACAATGCACTATCACTTGGACGAGTCTTCAAAGTGTTCAACCCCACATGAGTAAGCAATCATCCATCATTTTGTAACTTCGACACCTTACTCCCTCTGTCGTCAGAAGAGATCCAAATCTCCGACCCATCCATTGATCCCTGTCACGGTGAGCACACGTCAACTGTATTGAACCTGGCAACATGCACTCCAACAGAACGGGCAAAGCCGTATCGATTGTTTTGTTGTCAGGGCGCAACGTCAGACATGAAATTGAAGCATTTGAAAGTGCAGAGCATTGTCTAAAAAAAGGCCAAAGTGAGCAATAAGCATAACTAGCCAAGAGAATTTTTGGGATTGAATACCATTAGGGGGAAATATTTTACCTTTACTTCAATGCTCCTCGCATATTTGTTACCACTTTACATATTTTGGCCAAATTAACAGGAATGAAAGTCCTTTACAGCTAATTTAATCATCCTTTACAGCGTAAGGTAGAGTTGTGAAAGAATAATAAACGAAGCTGAGTGTGCCTCAAGCTGGATGTTTCTGTGTATAGTTTGATATCCAGACAGGTACACTAATCGCTAGAGTCGTAAAAATATTCTCATCCTACTTTGACGTCTAATAAAATGGCCCAAATCCAATCTCAAAAATGGAATTTCCTGTGTTCTGAAGTTATGTCTTATCCTTTATATCTCAAACTCATCCACGAAAGCAGATTGTCCCATTATTATTATATATGCTTCAGTTTTTACAATCCCAGTACAGTTAGTTTTTTGTAATCTCGTGCGGTTCTATAATCGCTGCCTTCAGAGCGACCGGAGACCAGTCTGCCTGCAGGTGCACCTTCAACCGCGGTCAACCCAACAAGAGAATGGTTGCACCAAATGGTTTAAGATTCAGGTTGATGAACGAGAGTTTGGACACAATGAAGGGCACTCAGAAATTTCTCGTCACTTTGACACAATTTTATAAGAACAACCTAACAAATTCTTACGTGGGCTGGAAATAAACTAGTCCGATGTTGATGATGCGATGATGTAGTCCCTCAAGAAATAGGGTTGCATGGATCGCAGTTTTGGTATCAATACCATTCATCTTGCCATATCTTCCCTTTTGTTTGTTTCATTGGCCATTTCAAATACGTAAATACTTTTCGTGCCACACAAAACGGATGTGGAGAAGCCTTAAGGAAGACTTTGCTGTCGTAAAAGCTGTTTCGTAAAGTAGAGCCTTTCTTTGTAACCTACCTTCTTGACGTGCTTTTCCAGTAGCAATTTAACCTCTCCAAAAATAGCAATAAGTAATTAATTAAAAGGTCAGAAGATAGATTGTTGATATGCCAAAATAAGTCCCGTGGTCTATCTTAATCTAATATTTTCGAATTGATAATGGCGCATTGTAGAGATTTATGTTTGAGTTGGACGAAACAAGTGTTACGAAATCAAGTCACTTTCAAGTGCCCATATACTTTAACGGAGTTCCAAATGGGCACCTTATAACAATAATAATAATAATCGCTAATCTCTCCACAATCATTTGACTTTTATGGATCTCGCGTATTTCCCATCTATGTGGTCGTAGTAATGCGTATGACATTCAACAGTGGAGAACAGGTGCAGGATACTAAACTACTGCTAATCCCCAAAAATTGCTATTTTATGATGCTAGGGGTGACAAATTTTCCCTCCTAACCTCTAGCTAATAGATAAATTAATGGCGATAGCGGAATCATAATTAATTCCTCGGGTGTTTACCCATAAATGCTACGGCGGGGATGCATACTGGTAGAAGGGAAATTTGGTTTGTCTAATCAGGTGGAGTGCAATAATTGTCGTGGTATCAATATGACGCGATTGTGTAGCATAAATCACAAAAGGCAAAGGTGGTTCTCCCAAGTGTCCAATAAGATTAGGATTTTCTACTCCAAGTGGTGCAAAAATTCAAGCCGATTGTGAGTAGCTACACCCATGGTCGATGGTGGAAACTCCACCTTAAAGTATGTTTAAAATCATATCATGTACATTTGCGGGACTGATTTATTGCTCCAAATAAACACGAAAATTTGAGACTTAGTGTGAGAGCAAATCCCCAAAATAATCACTTTCTAGTGACTCCTGACTGCCTAATCCCAGAGGCTCATCTGTATGGACACCTTCGAGGTAAGCATAGGATTATGGTCAAGTTATGTTCTGGCCACGGCGAGGAACGTGAGTCCACCGTCGCATGCAATTTTATTGTTACCACCCAGCAACCTCATTCTCTGGGCTCTAGTGATAATAGTGATGTGGGTAGGGGATGGTGTGTCAGGTGATACCCCATGCACGAACACGCGCCCTGTGTCACGAACTTGGGTAGCACGAATTGTGGTGTCATTAATAATGAAACAGCCCAACAGCCGTCAAGTAGATGCGATAAAATCACACTTTCATACCAGTGTCAAGACGCTGATGTGTGTCTGTCTGTGTGTGTGCGTGTGTGTGACTCGTAACCGCAACAACGACAATGCATTCTCAAAGTATGAGAGGGAAGAAATTCCCTCTGTAGTTTTTATTTCTGATTATATGACTCCTTAACCTGAAATAGGGGAGATGCTAAACAAGAATCTAACTTAATTCTACAGATCTAAAATCTCAGTCAGCAAAATTGTCATAACATGACAGTAGGATAGGTGCCGATTAGTACCAGAAAAATACCAACGCTGACACAAATGCTGACCGTAGCAGTGAAGGAAATTGATTTGGGTCTAGCAGTGGTGTTGAAGGCGGAACGGTGGCGGATTGAGACGGAATAAATCACCACTACCATGTCTCCTATTGTTGTGTGTGCACATTCTCACGCCACGAAGGGCCACCCGGGCACGACCAGTTCACCTGCCCCACTTTAGATCTACACGTACGCACGCAAAGGCACGCAATGAAGGGGACGAGGGAAGTTGGCACTTGAGAGCCATCAATTATGAGTTGTACGACTTCAAAGCGTGAAAGTCGTGGAAGCTACCATTCAACATGGTGGACACCGTTTCACAATAACCACAATCTATTTTAATACCTTAACTGCACATTTTCATCTAGCTGACGATGACGGTAACAGACTTGAGAAATTACGGCTAATGTTATTGAAGGGAGACCTGATATTTGACATTCGTTAATTAATATAAAACACAGACAATCGCTATTAACAACCAGCACTAATTCATACTCCATTGAGTGCAACTGAAGTCCCTGGGTGCTGCACATTATCTGAACCGCAAGACTCCTGGACTCCTTTTTGTGCCGTAATCATTCAAGTGTGAAGAGTTGAGAGAGTGGATGGGGCAGGAGACCTCAAGGGGTGTACCGTCACTGGTTGATTAATAGTGCTCGGTGAACAAGTGGAAAACACTTGAAATTATCACGTGTGACCGCACACGAACACTTCACATAACACCAACACCCAGGTGACGCAACTTGTTAAATGGTTTCACAAAACCTGTCGTGAGGACATCTCTTCCCCCTCCCCCTACCCTCCCCCAAAATGGTTATGTTCCCAATTGCCCCCTTAACCATCCTGCCTGTTCACACTCGCTAGCCCCTTTAAAACTCTTGTCTTTGGCTTCATTGGATTCAACTCACGTCTTATCAGGCGGATGGATATTAACGCAAGTTTAAATGTGAGTTGTAGAGGTGGTAAATTCTAGCTTATAAACCTATGAAACTGATAGCTCAGTTCGGTTTAATAAATTAAGGTGCCAACTTGTGCATAGGAATGAATGCCATTAGAGAGCATGAAGTGGAGTTAAGGTTGTTTCACATCCAAAATTAAGTACTGGTGAGATCCTCGTTCACCGTCTCTCCTACCTCTTCTCCCGGGACGGTAACCGTGGTGTTGCCGTCCTCTAGCAATCCGTACAAAATTCTTTACCGGAACAAGTGCTACTGACGCCTTTGCATCAAATAGATAGATATGGGCAGCTTTTTATCGAAAAACTTCTTTGGATGAAATAAGTATCATAGTAGTTGGAGGATGAACAAAATTTCGGTATAACTTGGCCAATTTAGGTAATCAAGTTCAAGAAAACCGTTTATGTTAACAATAATTAATGTTACATCCTCGTGCAATCACTTCGCGGCTATCAAATTTGGATGATATCTGACTTCCGTTCTTAAATAGCCAATCACGATAACATTGGTATCAAGGCATAAACAACTTTTTTTTTCTATAAAGTCTCTCTCACAAGTAGAGCCAACATATGCACGTCCTAGTTCAAACACGTCCATTTTCCAAATACTGATGTATAAAAAATCAAGCCGCTCTCTTGTGGTTTCACGCTAGCCCCAAATTTACGAGCTGTCATGGCAGTTGTATTGGAACTGTGGCGTATTATGATGGTGGTCCTGATGAAGGCGACAAGGCAGAAGGTGGGTACAGGAAGGGGGAGGAGAAGGGGGCGGGACGGTGGCGATTTTTGTTCAGTTAAATTCATTGGGAGGCTTTGGCTGCCACTGGTCGGAGGGGGAGGTGTGTGTGTGTGTGCCCCGCACGGGGTGATGATGAGTCTAGACGCAGGGTTTCCACTGTGAAATTTATGTCTACAATGTGGGCCAGCTCCCATTATTTGAACTACCTCTGATGCACCTGCGTGATTTGGTCCTTTTCTTCACAAAATGGATTGATACTATTAAACCTTGGATAGGAAACATTAATTAAAGGAAACTGAAGCCCTCTAGAGGTGTCACATTTAAAGTGTGAGGCGTCTCGCACATCTGGAACGTATGTGCTTGTGCCAGTGAGGTCAGCCAATCAACTAGGAGTCAGGCGGTCAACTTGGTCACATGTGCACCTTTTGTAAACCTTACCGCAAAATCAAATGTAGCGATTTTGAGGCCTCTGGGGACATGTTAAAAGTGATTTTGTTCTATTATATTCTACCCAATAAACGCACAATTAAATTTGAACTTCACTCTTCTCAACAGAAGAAGAAAGTATTAATTACAGATGATGGGCATCCAATGTTTCGGTCAGGACACTAAGGAGAATCCATCTCCACTTTTCCCCCAAAAGGTATAATTAATAAAGTATGAAGAGGGTTACTTCCAATTATGTTGATGACCCACAATTGTTGGCCGAATGGATGATTTTGATTTAAGACAACTGCCATGTAAATCTCAGTCTGAAAGTTATTTTTTATTGCGAAAAATTATATGCATGGTTGAAATTTTGTTTTATTTTAATGGTGTCTACTTTCATATGTGTCCTACAGCAAATACTTTTGCTGACAGGGTTAGGGAAGCTGGGAGTTACGGACTCATCACCCACTTTAGCAATGGGATCCACTACTTCCTTCGAAGTCACCCTATTCGATTATGGAACTGAATGAAAAAAAGAGCTTTAACAATTACTTTCATTTAAAATGTTTTCCTTTACCAATTCAGTACTGAAGTAAAGAATTTCAAAAAGGCAGCATGAATTTGTTCAAAAAGTTTCCATTTGGAATGACTGATTGCCAATAAATTACTTGGCATTCTATATCATTAAGAGGAATGTTCGCATCGAGCTTAACACACTTTTTTTTTAAATGTTGCTTTTAAATAGGACTTGGAATTGTCTGAGTTGGCTTGTCAGTTTGAGATGGGATCTAACTTTCATCCTCACTTCCTGCATTTCCTCAACGACTGGCTACACATTACCTATCAGACTGATGAGATCGCTTTCAATGACAGTCCACACGTCCCCATGGGTGAAAATGCTTTCCATGTTAAAACTCTTTTCTCTAAAGATCGTGCTTACTAGTGCCTAATCAGGACTTGTCTTGAAAAACCTCCTGGAGCGTATAAATAGCTTAAATGCTAGAATGAAATAATATGAAATGTGAAAATGGAGGCAGAAATAACTTAATAAGTTAAGGAAATGTCGACCGTCACTTCTCAGCCACCTAACCATGCTAACATGGCAAGAGGAGTTGGCACATCTGTTTTGCTATTTTAAGCAACGAGTCTGTTTTTAACATGGTTTGATGCATAGATTTATAAAAAAGTGATAACTTATGGCTGAGATGTTGAGAAATGATCTAATTGTAGTCGGTTGCTACTGCTTTCACAGTTTACTCACCATGATATAAATGTTTTCTAAACTTAATTGACCATTTTCTCCCCCACCGCTGTGCTTCAAGTGTTTAGTGATGGTCATTCGTAACCTTACAAACCTCCCAAGGTAAAAGCTTTCGCATAGCACCCAACAATTGACTGATGCCATTTGTTTTGATAGTAAATAATGTGAGCTTTGTCTGAGAGACCGCATTTTGAATAAGTGTAAACGTATTTAACATCAAAATAAAGACTTTGAATTTGGGATAAATGGTACAAGCAAGTGATTGTGACACGTCTGAGTGACATCTGTGCCTGAGTTGGCAAAAGAAACAAGTGAGGCTCACTCCCCAAAATGTTGGCCACCAGGATGAGACACAGGAAGGCTGTTTGAATGGTCAATCCGGTATTGAGAATAACCTCATTCATCTAGTTTATATAAGATTTGATATTTGTTGAATGAATCAAAATCTCCACCTATCTATGTAGAAATGCCATATAAGTGGCGGGTCCTTCGACTCTTCATTGTCTTTGACAAGCTTGACTAAGAGGGTCAGTTATTATCTGCTTCAATGTCATTTTCCCATTAGCTACTGTGACCCGTTTAAGGTGGTGACAGTGACACTGGCTGGCCTACACCAGTTGTAGAGTAATACAATGAAAACAATGGCATCCAATGGCCCTCATTTCATTCAAAATAATGCATTACAATTCTGTTGTTGACCGTCTAACCCACCTTCAATTCAATTCGATTTGACATAAAGACCACCGCTTGACACTATTAGCACACACCACGAAACATGAACCTAAACATTTTCAGTGGATTTACTGTTACACTATTTTAGTGTCCGTGTATGTCAGTCAGTAATGATAATCCTCCCCTCTCCTCCCAATTTAGGCCTTTCCTACAATTACCTTTTGTTCCGCATACAAATGACGAATATCCTCCGGACTACTTATCATCGGTTAACTGGCGCCCTCCATTCCAGAGGGAAATTTTCAATCATTATTTTCGACCAAAATGATTGAGCTAGGAGTGTGGCAATTAGAAATCTGTTCCGTCCTTCGGATGAATGTCCTAATTAATTTTATCATGCATATTAAACTACTTGACACGTTAGATTAGGCGTTGAGGACTGGCCACATGATCATGGGCCGTTTGGGTAACAACTACAGCATCGCTTGGATAAACAAGCTGAGCCGATCCAATTAACCGGGTTCTGCACCTCAGCCTTATGCACCAGCCGTTGGCTTGGCAACGAAAACCGCGTACCTTCAACTCCACGGGGTGTTGAAACGACGACTGGTTCTCTCCATGTGAGGTGGGATGGGAAAATCAGAGGTTAACCATGCCCTGCCATTCCGTAAAATCAATCAGATTATGCCAGGTTGGCACCATGTTTGAAAATAAATTATGGATCACCAAGGTTTTGGGCATGCTGACCAAATGAGCTTTTTAAGCAGGGATTACGGGAAAACTACCCTGAAAACTGTTCTCAATTTTTCTTATGCGATTTCCCAATTTTTAAGATCTTTACTATTTGGGGAGCCGAAAGCCCCCTCCCCTATTTTACCAACTTTGACATCTTAGGCTGATTCCAACCCTCTTAACTTATTCCCAATCCTAAATAGTGAGATAGTCCCCATGGTGCCTAAATTTTGCAAGGATCCTTAGGCGGTGAGTGGACATAAATCCCAGAAAATAAGTCTTCCAATCATACGAAATAATTCCTTGACTTAACCGATGAACAGCTGCTACCCATCCAATTCCTTTGCTCTTGGTGTAAGCACAACCACAACACCATTCATGCATTTTCGGTGGCATGATCCATAGGGGGTCTTCTACAAAGATTCCCCTCTAAGAGAACCAATACGCATGGCCCAGTACTCTAATTGGTTGATTCTGAAAGTTAAGGTTACGTCCTTCGTTGATTGGTTGCGCGTGCGTCAACAGTGCGCGCGTGGTTTTGGCTGACTCCAAGAGATGCAGTACGCAGACCATTCCATCGGGGCTAGTCCCAACGTTCGCGGGTTGGTCTTCCCGCTGTTCTTTGTCGAGACCGTTGATGTCGTTACAACAGCAAGAGCAGGGGCCACCACCACTCCGACCACTCTACGTCATTCCACTAGGTGGTGCTGCTGCTACTCCAATCAAACCAATCGTTGTGGACCTATGCAAAACGCGACCATTTCCACAATTGCCAGTTCCCTCTATAGCCCCAAAAATCGACGTTTCGACTACGTCCTCTCCGAAAAAAAGGCAACCACTTTTTCCGCTTGATGACCGGGAAATGAAGAGAAGGGTAAGGCTTTGATTCTTCTGAGTGTGGGGATATATTTTTAGCTAAGTACTTAATGGCGCTGTCGATTGGGTGGGCAGGACGTGAGAGCCTTCGCGGGTTGAAAAGCCGGAGAGGGGGGAAGTCGAGAGGTTTTGTCCATTGTCCCTGTGTCAGTCAACGCACTGCTTTGGTTCTCACAAGCTCAGTAGACATCTTCCTTGTAAATTCGTTAGGTCTCAGGCATTGTCCTTCCCCTTTTAGATTGTAAAACAGTACATGGAGCGCCGTCGGCGGGCCTGCATCTCTGACAAATTGTCTGCACTCCACAATCTAGCTGTCTCTCTCATTGGGGAAAAGGTGAGCAGCACTTTGTTCTACCGTTCTAATCACTTAGTTCAACCAAGCAGTCTACCTACACAGCTGTAGTTTAGATCCATTAGGAGGGTAGAAGCTCTGTATGCAAGTCACTTTTTACCTCCCTCGTTTTTACGCTTTAGTGCGCTGCATCAGAATCGAAAATGTTGTGCCAACTTTTCAAATAGGTTGACGGGGTGTCGGTGAGCGTAAACATCCTCGGAGTTTGGCTTTTGTTTGAATTCAAGTGCCTAAACAGACAAATATACAGCAAACATTTTAGCTTACTTCAGCATCTCTCCTTGTCCTTACTGATTTGCCTTTCAGCCGCAGCAGCAGTCACATCAGAGGTTGGAGATCACTGATATACTGAACCAGTGCGTGAGCGTGCTAGAGGGACTGTCAGAGTTTGTGAAGAATGAACCCGAACTGCAGGCAAAGATGCGTCGTCTAAAACTGCCTTCAGCAAAGGAGTCGTCAGGAGAGCAGCGACGACGACGGCAGAGCGAGGCCTCCACGTCGAGGGAGGTAATGAAAAATGAAATGGAGGTAGAGAAGGAGAACGCGATGCCCCGCGCATCGGCGTTCACGCCTGTCGGTCGGCACCGAATGGTGACTACTTCAACGCCGCTGATAGCCCCTCTGCTCCTGTCTCCGCCACCTTGCCAGCAGGGCAAGTGCCTGTCCGTGACGCGAAAGCGAAAGAGGGAAAGTACCGACAGCGGTCTCAATTCTCCCGCCTCTTCCTCAGCTGGTCCCAGTTCCACGTCATCTTTCTCCTCCCCAATCCCTTCCGCTTCCACGTCTTCTTCCACACGCCTTGAAGATACCCAACTGCTAAAACGATCCCGGAAGTCTTCCCCATCTAATATCTGGCGACCTTACCGAGATTGAACCAGTGGACCTCTGCTTGGTGGAATAATTGATGTGACTACTTCTAAACTCTTATTAAATACTGTTTAAAAGGTCAGCTTTCATATCTGCCACCAGATTGATCAATTTCACTTCACCCACTTCTAAGTCGCATTATTTTAGGCTCAATCGGAGGATGTTAGAATTTTCCCGCCAATCTTTTTTTTCAGTCCTTCCATGTAACTGTATAGCTACCACGATGTAGATTTACCTGAAACATGAAGGATCTTGCCTATCACCTCTAGCATTAAGCTAATGGAGGTCACTTAACTTACTCAAATTTTTTCCCCGCTTTGCTGCGGAAAATAGTTTTGAATGATACATCCGGATTTGGGTCGATTTGATTCTGGTGGTTAGGAGAGGAACAATGAACTGCCCGAAGTAGGGTGTGATTTCGTTTTTTATCACCTAGTACTTCCATTGCTGAGTATTTCGGCTTACTGACTTTGCGACTGCCTAAATTTGATCTGCTAGGTTGAAGCCATTAATGGAATGGACCTCTGTCTATAAAATGCATCAAAACAAAGCCTATGCGGGATTTTTTTGAGTGAATCCTAATTTAGTGCTCTGAGCCAGCACTTTGTGTCTTGAACGAGGTCTTTGGGCCTTGGAGTCTATCATGCCTAGTCCGGAATATGTAACAGTCACAATCATGGCGTGGGAGCCTTCTTGCCCATCAGAGGTATGCCAAGTGTTTGGGCTGGTCGCTCTTAGTAGTGTCTCTTTTAATCAATCCAGGATTGCACTGATTTTGTTTTCTGGCCATCGTTCGAGTCAACCTTGCAATTGTCATCGAACACCACAATGCGACCATCCTAGCGGCCCCACCTTTATCTGAGCAATGAGTAAGGTTTGGTGGATCAGCGTTGTGGTCGCTTGAACTACATCCTTCTGTCCTTGATGTCCAACCTTGAGTACTGGTGATGCGTAAAACTGCCAGAAGACTCATTCGTCGTAGATACACCTTTATCTGTTCATGGGTCGCTTCATTCCTGGTTGTCTCAAGCCCGCCAAATCCTGGGTTCTTTACTTGGTTTATGAGCATCGCCTTACCAAATTGGAGTGAGATTGAGGGAAAAGAAGCGTGGATTTTTGTGGCGAAGAGGGCAAGGCGGGCACAGTTGCTGTGGCACGTACAACCTCAAAAGAATTCAAGAAGCCATACTGATGTCCACTTGTCTAATCGACTGACGATTGCTACTTCAACCACGAGGTAAAAGGATAGCTCTGGTTCTAAAATGCATTGAAAATGGCTTACACTACTACTCTGAGCGAAAGCATTCATTTTGATGTTGATAACAATGCCATGTCAACGGCTATGCACAACGTCGAGACTGGTTCATAAGCCCTCAATTCAAGCACACTGATTCGCAGTACCTTTGCGGAAGGATTATTTGCAGTCCAAGTGGGGCTGTATTTAAACGAGATAGTTTAATTTAGGGAGTTGCATGGGGAAAGGCGGAGACGTAGCTTATCGGGCGGATTCACGTGATCTTCCGCCTTCGCCCCAAACAATTGATGACCTCCGAGGATCTCGAATCGAGAATCCGGAAGGAGCTATTAACGTAAGCTTTGTTGGCATGGAATTCAAACATCATCCTGACTCCGCATCGAAGATATGGCCTACTAAGCTGATGCGAAACTATTTTATACGCGCGTGCTCGTACTAGATTTTCAAAATTTCGCAAAATTTTTTCTTTATCATGAATTCTAACAGGACAGTGACTTCAACAATTTCACATTTTGTTTCCGATTCACTGATACTACTGTCGGTAAAATCTGACGGGAATATTCACATGAAGATTTGTGTTCGGTACCCATTTTGAAATACGATACCAAGGCCAGTTTTAAAGAGTTTTGTGATTTATGGAGTTGAAGCGAGTCACAGAGCATGGCATGGCGGGAGGGGAAGTGGGGAGGGGGGGAGCAAAAGGGTGTCAATGTGATCCCGCATGTCCACGCGCGCCTCACCAGTACCTACAAACAGTGATATGGGTTACCAATCCTCCCATTGTCCCATGATCCTTACCTTAGTGTTCTAAACTTTTTCAAAGAAGCTGTAAATGCAGCTGAATTGTATCCTCTTAATTGAACCCATTAGAAGTGGTTTGAAAAAAAGCAAGGATTTTTAACCTATTATGTGTTACAGTTTCGTTCACAAGATCGAAGTGCCATTGTGTCATGGTAAGTGATTAGAGGTTTCAGAAATCCACTATTTTAATAACCAATTGAGTGGTGATTTGGAGATGCGTAGAGAGGATGGATTCTGCTGGAAAATATGCGAACTCTCGTGGATTGTAGCGCCTTCGAAAGTCGCTCAATGTAAAGTGTAAAACAAATAAAAATGTCGGGCCTTTTACGTGCTCGGTCGTAGATAAGCCAAAAGAGGCGGGGAATTTGTGATTTGATGCTAAAAAAGTAGCTTCACGAATTGGCAGGGAAAAGGTAGGGAAGGGCTCTGCCTAAAATGACGGAGACGCTAGAGATCGAAGCGAGATACTGAAAAGCGAGACACTGCGTCTAGACAAAACATCCAATTGAACGAAATCTATGTCCTCCATCAGGTGCTGCGTGCCACTTTCCAATGACCCCTTAATAGAGATTGTGATTTGGCCTTGTCTCGTGGCTGTTTCTTTAGATTGGAGCATCTACTGGACCATCAAATCACTCATCTGCTGGAAACTGAATTAAGGCAAGTACTAGAGATTCCACACGTGTGCAAAATCCAGTTACATTTGAGTGTTTACACTTGCTGATTGAGGCAATCAATTAGCAAAGGGAAAGTCTTGAAGTGCTAGTTATATTTTGCTTCGGAGTAAACTGTTTAAAAGTCCCACATGCTTATTGAAATGTGTAATTGGGATTAACACTGTTGTAGAATAGTAACAAACTTTTTTGCACAAAAGGATGTGGAATTATAGCCAAGGATTGATGATGCCATCCAATGGGAAACCCTTGGAAAATTCTTTTCCACACATAGGCGTGTAACAATCATCACAACTCATTTACGTTTCTAACAACATGGACGAGGTGCAGCTCAACCAGAGCTGCACCTCCATTGGTTTTACTATTGGCGGTGAGGAAAATTACTTCCGCATATCCCTTTCAGGCAGTTGAGCAAGAGATTGGATTGTTAACCAAAGATGCAGTTCAAATGAAAAGTCCCACATTTGAAGGTCTGAGATTAAGGGAGTGTGCTAGTGCATAATCGCTTGGAATGGGCAGGTGCGGTAGTTCTGGCTCATCATATCATCTACGTCCACTGTAACCGCACTCTTCATTGAATCGCTTATTTAGTAATGTAAAACTAGGCCTTGACAGTGAATATATAGCGTTATGAATACATAGATGGTACTCAATTTCAATAATTCGGTCAATCTAGACGACAGGTTTAACCATCTTGATCCACTTAATTCCGTCAGGATGCAGTGCGTGGCCAGTAGAGGTGGCACTCATCGTCATGACTTTTCGTTTTTAGGTATCCAGGATGCTTTGAATCTCTATTATGATGTAGATTGTCAAATTCGTGCACTCAATTCAAAAGAACCGTACCAAACGACTCATGGGTCTGTCAAGGTTTTGGCATAGTATTCTCAACAAATAAGCAGCCTTTGTTTTTCATTGAATAACCCAAATTTTCAGCCACGATTTAGAATGCAATTTCATTTCGAGCAAATTAAAAATGTACAGATGCGTCTACAGAAATGGTGGGTAACCTGAGTGGGCAGTGGTAATGAAGCCAATTCGAAACATTTCTTCCACACTTTTCACATCGCTAAATACTAGCGCATAAGTACGATATACTAGTACGACTTAATTGCCGATAAATTGGCCATCTATTGTAATTTTAATTTAATGAGAGTTGACCTTCCTGTGAGTGGGCTAATGGCAGCAACTTGGAGATGAAGGCGGGGAGGTGGGGGGGGGGGGG
>LWMK02000001.1:1200714-1250008 GCA_001693075.2 Taenia saginata
GGGGGGGGGGGGGGGGGGGGGAGCTCATCGCTCCTCGCTGACCTGTCTGCAGGTCTGCCCAAATGGCCGTGACAACTAGCGCGTCCAATAACTACAGCAACTGTGGCGGTCAAGGTGAGAATATACAGTTATATTGTTTGGTGTTTCTAATCCCTTGTTCAGGGGCCAGAAATTGTTCTAAATTAATCTTGAGAAGACATGACTTGTTGAAGATACGATGTGAGCGAAATTTAGTAAGTAGATTTGGAGGAGTAAGCATAGCCTAGCGTTGATGAAAGGAGCAAAGTCTCAGTAGTTTGATAATTAAAAATTAAAGCATAGCCATGGCAACACAGAGAAAAGCACTAAACCGAATGTGAAAAAAAGGCGCATATGTTCAGATTATCATCAAAAGATTGTAAGGTTTTGCAAATGGATAGAGTATTGTTATAGATCTACACAAAAATTCATGACTAATTCCAATGCAACCGTTATATACGCTAGAGCTTTTTGATAGAAAATACCTTCAAGGAGGTGATGTTGAACAATGCGTTCGAAGTTGCAAAGAGGCTTACGTGCTTAATTCTGCGTCCGACCAAATGGTTGAAATGGAGCCTCCAACCTGCATGCTAAACTTAACTTTTCTCTACTTTCAACTGTTGCCATCTCCTATAAAGTATTTCAATTTGTCAGCATAATGAAATATAAAAAAACAACCTGTTTTCATCCATTGTGAGCCTTTGGTTAATCAGGTCAATGGTCCTTTTTTGTCAAAATTAGCCGAAATTACAAAATACTTCCCGTTCATTACCCACACTACCTGGAAGTCAGTTTCTTCTCAAACTAGGATGGCTAAAGCTTGTTTTTTGTGAACATCAATTTTCTGTTTTCTTGGTTTTTTCACCATTCAATCAAATGCTAATAACATCATACTTGTTCAAGTTTTACCAAAAGCACGAAATTCATCCTCCACCACCTGACCAAATGAACAGGTTCGGTGTCATGACGATGTACTATGAGCCCTGGAATGGCAACCGCATTCGATTGAGTAAACAAGGCAAAAGGATCCAATTAGTCAATCTCCCCTTCCTCTCGCTCGAGACCGAAGTGTAAAAAAGTAGGCCACGGGAGCAGACGTGTACACGAGTTGTTGGCCTGGCAACGAAAATCGCATAGGAGGTTGGAGACTCCCATCCAATCCAATGGGGAACGTTGGTCCAACCGATCGATCCAAGCTATGGGGGGATGGGAACATGAGGTTGCAGTTGCAATTCTTTGCGTGGGATCGTGAGTGACACTCAAGTAGTTCATGAGACAGCAAGACAAAGGCACGATAAATCGGTCTTGATATGGAAGATACTGTTGTCACAACTAATTTCTCAAGGGCACCAGAAAATCCTAGCAAAAGGAGGCAACAAAACAATTTGCTTCTACTCAGTTTTTACCTAATAGTACCACTTAGGCATTAATGAGCTTGTAATTTAATGTAATAAGAAAACGATTACATTGAGATAAAAGCGCATTTATTTGACAGTTTTTTTTATTTTAACAGTCATTTGGGAACAAAACAAAACTGCCCTTGCAGGTAAGATTAACTTCATACATAACAACCACCCAAGAATAAAATGGCATTGAGATAAGTTTTACGTGGCTTTGATTTCAATATGCCCCCACAGATTTTATGGTTTTCTATTTAAAATGTCATTCAGCATGATGGCTCCCATGCCGCCGCGGCAGACATGATTCAAGTAGTCGAACATGCACGATCACCACAGCAGCCACCGCATTGGTTGTTTTTCTTGAGGGGTGACCAATATGCATGGCTCAGCACATTTACTGGTCAAACCAGGAAGCTGGAAGGAGACTCATCCTTGATTGGTTGCGTGTGGACCAATAGTGTGCGCATGGTACGGTCTAACATCCGTGAATGTAACACGCGAATTACTTCGCCAGGATGGATTTTAAGTATCGTGTATTTTTTGCTCCTACCGGTTGTCCTCCATGCAGCGCGTCATTACCGCGACAACAACGGAGCCATCAGCAGCCCTATCAACCAGTCTATGTCATACCGCTAGGTGCTGCCGCAGCTCCTGTAGAACCAATCATTGTGGAACCAGCTAGTATCACGCGACCAACCTCGTACCCCTTAGTTCCTACCATAGCTCCCAAACTCGACGCGCTCGTTGCATCATCTTCGGGAGCAGTGAAGGGGAGGCGACTACTTTTCCCACTGGATGATAGAGAAATGAGACGAAGGGTAAGTGCTCTCAATTTGGTTTATGGTAGATTCTACTGACATAAGTTCTTTTTAAATTGGATTCTTGCGTAGAATGGGAATGGGAAGTGAGTTTAGCTTTTATGAGTAAGCCTTTCCACCTGGATTGTCCGTACTGAGTCTAATGCGGTATGAACTGCATTCGTATGTGTGCAATTTGTGAGTGCGGTAGGAAATGACGCATCCACGGAGGCTAAGGGAATTTGCGGAAAGGCCAAAACTCCATTACCTTCTCACTCCCCCCTCTCGCCTATTGTCATCGCACTAGTCCATGCTTACTCGTAAGCTCATTAATCCTTCATTCTCCTTCCCTCAATTTGATGAGCATGGCTAACTAACTGCATCATCCCTCCCCCTCCCTCTCCCTCTAGGTCAAAAAACAGAACATGGAGCGCCGTCGGCGGGCGTGCATTTCCGACAAACTGGCCGCCTTACACAGTCTCGTTGTCTCTCTAGTTGGCGAAGAGGTGAGTTATGCTCCGTTTCGCTCCCTCCTCCCCTCTCCTTCCCAAGTCATGTCGTTTTGCCCAGCTGTGTCCAACCGGGTGGTCAGCATCTGCATAGCTGTAGCTAAGACCCAATCGCAGTCATGCATGTGACCTTCAAATTGAACGTGGCAATTTTCATTCCTCCCCTCAACTACATTGCCGACTAGGTAGCTAGGCAGCCAGATCCTGTATGGCTGATGTGCCCGCTGGGCTTAGCCCCTTCTAAAAAGACGCCTTCCGACCTAGTCCTTTGATGGGCTTCAACTTAGGCCTGGATCGAGGTGCGGCCCGGTCTATTGATCTTTCGGACGCGTTGTCAAGGCGTTAATGCCTTCCAATATCGACCACCCGCTCGCGTCAGCGCCCTGACATGTGATCAGATGCACCACCACCATCACGATTGGCTCGTTGATTGGGTCACAAGTGCAGTATCGTGGGAAGTAAACAGGCTGCAGCTGGGCTAGAAACTAATTTTAGAATCTTCCTTCGACCGCATTGCAGCCGCAACAGCGATCCCAACAAAGGACGGAGATTACAGACATACTGAATCAGTGTGTGCGAGTGCTTCAGGGCCTGTCAGAGCTTGTAAAGAGTGAACCCGAACTGCAATTGAAGTTGCGCCGTCTCGAGCTTCCTTCAGCAAAGGAGTCATTGGAGAAGCATCGACGGAGAAGGCAGAGCTCAACCTCCATGTTAAAGGGGAAGGTGATGGAGAAGGAGAACGAGTCACCTCATGCTTCGGGGCTCAAAGGTGTCGATCAAGACCGAATGGCGACCACTTCAACACCGTTGGCAACGCCTCCGCTTCTGTCTACGCCTTCGCGTCAGCAACACGAGTGCCCACTCAAGGCGAGCTGTCGGAAGAGAGAAAGCACGGACAGCGGTCTCGATTGTCACACTTTTCCCTCTCCTGAGGCTGTCGCAGTTTCCTCTCCATCCACACCTTCCACTTCCTCTTCCCCACTTGTTAAAACCCAATCGTTTAAACGGTTTCAAAAATCTTCTCCACCCGATATATGGCGGCCGTACCTTTGATCCCTCTTATTGTCTCATTGATTTTTCCGATGGTCTTTGGGAGAATTACTACATTGCCGTGCTCTTTACCTCAAATTCTATCAGGGGCTATCGGTGCGTGTTTTCTGTGGTTTTCAGTCTATCTCGTCTGCTTCCATTTGATGCCCAATGAAAACAGGTTACTATTCCTGCAATATGATTTCTTTTGCACAAGACCTCCTTCAAGTAAATTAATTTTTTTCTAATGTCCAGTTAGGGGTGGATGGTCTTCGGTGTCCATGAGGACGTAATCTTGTTCTAGGTGGCAGAGTTTCTTGTTACTTTGGGGTTGCAGTGGCGATTCGGACATGAGTGCGCCCAAGCATTTGTCTGATGTCGTGAAATTGAAGGATTGGCCAATTCAACTTCCCTGCTAAAAATCATACCTGTTTTGCGGTATTCACCAATCTACTTGGCCAAGAGAATGGCTTCCCAGTCTCTTTTCATATTCATATCACTTCTCTTCGAAGTTGCTCCTAAGCTTGGGCCATTCACCGTTGGACCGTTTGTATCCACTACTAAAATGACTGAATTGGTGCATGCTATTTGTAAATTAGCAAAATTATTTGGGTATAATAAGTAGGGGCAGATTTGTTTGTTATGCTCTGGCATTGAGGAGAAGAAAAGAGAGGGGACTCGTTAACGAATTTCCAGACCTTGGTCAAGATGAAGCGGTAGAAGCAAGATGCTCGTGTAATCAGTCCAGCTAGATTAGGGAGCTATAGATAGGGTTTGGTCAATTCTTCAATATATAATTTTGAGTGCTCAGGTTTCGCTTATTCACTTAGGATGCAATGGTTTTGTCTTCCTCTCAGGTTGGATTATGATTGTATTTGGTTATGATTTTGTTAATTTCTAGAAGTACTGATTACAGGAGATTTGTAAGCTGATTAGTCTGAGTATTTCCATTTTTACATGAGACAGGTTGCATATATGACATAAAATAACCTCTGAGCCGGGCCTGAAGGTTATGCTTAGTAATAGCGGTTACGTCACGAATTGAAAGGTGTAACTGCTGATGCCTACAGACTAAAATATCCCCCACAAAAGTATCTTACTTCGACTGAAATTATTAGCGATCTTTAGAGGTGAATGGTGTCGAATACGTGGACCATCGGTGATCGATAATAGCAGATGTAACCAACCGCTATCGATTGGATTGCACTCACCCTGCGCGCCAGCTTGTGCACCAGGCAACTCATCTTTGCGGTCGATAGAGGGGCTGAACCCGTCTTCTCCTCGCAATGCTGTCGCCTCTACTGCCCTTGGACAACTCTCACTCCCATCGTCAAGAGGTTTGGCCAAGGTAATTACGATATTGATAACAAAAATGGAATGCTGTTAATGTTTTCATGATTAGTGATTTATTTAGAAGAATTTCCTCTCGGCATTTGATAAGAGCAGTTAGTTTTCAGGGTTGAGTTCCCATGTACTTTCACTGCTCTTCATTAACCAAACGCCTGATTGATGATGTCATTTAGTAATGCATGTAAGGGCTTGTCTGTAGATGGTTTCTTGTAGTGGAGAGTGATCATGCTTTATTTGTAATGATCGAAGGTAAAGAGCAAATAATATGGGAATCAGCTAGAGACAGTCAACAAACTGAGCAAACGCTACAAATTAACAATAAGTCTGGAAGTGTTGAACAGTTTCGTTTGAAGACAAATTTGAGATTCCAAGTAGAAAGACAATGTGAATTTTCTATGCTTTTACCGACTTGGACGGCTGTTATCAATGTGCTGAAACCCATAATGATCGTGGAGGGGTAACAAATTGAGACGGGTTCCATGATTTGCAAAGATCAGTACGAAAGCGTTTTGGACATGCTATCCAGTTGGAAAACCTTGCAATAAGATGAGACTGTCAGTATCCCTGAAATTGCCATATTTGCTTTACAGTTACGAGCTCCATTTAAATATAGGAATTCAAATTGCTCATCGATTTGATAGAACCAGTTTTTTTGGAAGGTAATTGCATTCAACTTTCCATCTATGTACAGTCGATCCCGTCACATCTAGGATAAATAGGAAAAGGTGGCCTTTAAATGCACTTAGTTCAGCCCCGTTTTCATCGTCCGGTCTTTTGGATCACCGTTATTGAGTCAGGTCAGGTAAAGGAAACGTGAGGGTCTATAATAGGAAGGAAGGAAGGGATAGTTAGAGCGGGAATGTCTACTTTTTGGTCAACACGTGACGAGCGCTGAAGATCTTGTACGGACTTGAGCCCATGACGTGTGACCCGTGCATGCATGCACTTAACAACGTGGAGACAGGACTTCAAGATAAACAACATTTTCCCGATGGATGGAGTTTTGTGCAGAATCCGCCGTAAATTTGGATTGTTAACAATGCGAGAGTAGTTCTAGCTCACATCAGATGGTGTACAACCGCCGATATACCTATCAACTAGGTTCCAATGGAAGACAAAAGAAACTTGGAATGAGAAGAGGCATTGCTGGTTCAACGGTCAGGTGTGGAATGCCACGAAGACGTTTTGCGTATGACTGTCTTAACTACACGCCTATGGTCAAGTACATGCGGCAGACTTCGACGGCACTCCTGTCTCTTCATTCCTTCACCGAGGCGATTCAACATTGGGCATGATAGGATGTTTTAGCTTCTCCACTTTAATTGCAGCTACTCATAGTCCAAAATAGTTAGTCATACTAAATCGTATCCATTTTCAAAATATCAGGATACAGCAAAATCATTTTGCTTCCCTTAGCAATACTTTGCGATCTTATGTTCTCTGGATGTCAGTGTTAGCGTTAGTGAGGTAATTGAGGGTAGCATTCATCGACAGAGAACGTGAAGGAGATGACGACTATACATCAGAAACTCCAATCGAGCCGATGATCTTGTGAAGGAACTGGTGCGCCTAGATGAAAATTACTAATTCATCCTTACAAAACTATATCCTTGCCATATTTTAATACCACCTCATCTTGGCACAAACACCTGTGCTCCACCCTTCGCCAATGAAGAAGGAGGTCGACTCTTCGGTTTGTAATCATTGTTGTGAAGCTTCAGACCTAAAAAAACTTATGACATAAACCTGGACAACGAGCTAATGCTTACTTTGTCTTCTCTGAGGCGTAATAATTCATGTCAACATAGAATGAACGGCTTATTAGCTAACAGAAGTTCTGAGAAGCAAAACGGATGATTCGAAGGTTATGACATCAGGACTGTTGTATAGCCTTTAGGGGCAGAAGATGCCGCAAGTAAATGCACGTGTAGGTAAATGTCAGTCCACCAAAATCAAAGCTCATCTCCATTGAGTTGTATCTTCAACACCCAGTAAGAGTTGATCCATCATTTGTTCTAAAATGACGGTTTCATTTCTTTGTAATCAGTGGACTTCAAAGAGAATGCAATCGACAGACGGATTGAGAAACACCAAGTACCGTGGAGAGCATAATTACCGACACATTGCACACTTTTTTTTTCGCTCCAATGAATAATGATCCGGTAACTTAAGCCTGGTTGTTTATCTCACCATTAAACTTTACGCGGCAAAAGGTAATTGGACCGCTGGATGTGCTGACACCACACTTGGTGCCAAATTAAAACAGTGCAACAAATACCACCTCTCCTCCAATTTCTATTGCTAGAGCTGATGACATTTTAAGAATAACCGTTTAAAATGTATTTTTCAGTCAGACGGCCTTGAATGCTCTATGAGTGCTTTCTGATTTGACGAATGTTTGTCTCAAACATTTTTGTAGATCAAAGTGCAAATTTTTCACATTTGTAATTGTTTTTTTTTGTTATCAATGGGTTTGTTGTTAGAGACGTTGATACTTTCACAAACAGTTCTTCCCCATTTACCAGCCATGATAAATGTACTGTTGTACGTTTCAAGTTGATCGACAGTTCCAATTCCCTCCACAAGTGACACCTTGTTGCCATTGGGAAGCGAAGCATTCTCTCCTCATTCAGTCCAGGAGATAGCAGAAAAGTAGAAGATATAATAGGGGAAGAGAAGGAGAATTGAAGGCTGCCTTAAGAACACTCAACATTTCGTCCTCACATATGATTGAACGATTCCGATTGATCACCGACGTCTTTTCTAGCTTTCTAATCCTTTCCTTAACCTCGGTAACAGATTGTGTTGCTTCTCAAGAAACGAACAACGAATCGGTTTCAAAAGGAACACACACTTAAAAGTCATGTTGGACACAACATTAGTTCGTAAATTTAACAGGGAGAATATGAAGGTTTGAATTCAAAATAGAAGATAAAGTGGATCATCTGATCCGGAGATGAGAGGTCACAGTGACAAATTGTTTACTCACAATTCTAGGCAGGATGTGTGAGATAAAGTTTTGGCCTTACTATGTCCAATCTTTCGAACTCCTGATAAACGCAAATTTTTATGTGACTGGTTCAAGACCGCTAATTAAACCAGACAGCTAATTACGGTTTTTCCAACCTAGGCAACAAATAGGTGTGAATTACCGATTTTAAAACACGAAAAGAAAGTGATTGTGCGTGTTTTCCAGATTTCGTGCCCGTGTGACAATATTTTGAATCGCTGGCGGTTGGAAGGAACAGCAATATCAACCCAAGGCTGTAGTTAGGCGTTAGATACGGGTAACGAAACTGGATTCCAACCATCTCCGTTATTATACTAAGGGATAGCAACTAGTTGTGACCTCAGGCTAGGTGGACAAATAGACTGCAGACACCGAGACTTTACCTACTCATTTCTTGCTAGTCGACTCACTCCAACAGTGGGTGGTCATGCCCCAGGAATTCACGGTCCTCTCCAAACTTACATGCGCTTACATGATTTATATCATTGTGTTACATTCTGCTCATATGCGACACAATAAATTACTATTGAGGAATGAGGCCGCCGTCCGAGATTTGGCTAGGATTTTGGTAACCATTTGTGTTGTGTAGGAGAGTGGCTAAAAAATCGTATCTCCTACTAGAAAATTCCTGCATACTCACCCATCTTTCACTCTATATTTTAATTTGTCTAGCACATTTATGCAAAATTAAACCTTTGAAAAAAAAGGGTGGTTTTCCATATGGTTATTATGAACTAAACATGAGATTATCAACAGGGTTGGCTACTGTATACGAAATATTTTTTTACCCCTATACAGTAGGCAGATTAATGAATAAAATCGGTGTTAATAAATGCCAATTCAGTAGACCTCGTACTCTCCAGGGCAAACGGACTGAAAGTGCCACATTGGCCTCCCCCTTCTCCTCCTCCTTCCCCTTCCCTCACTCTTTTCTGCAAAGCCAGCTCAAAAAAATTTCACAAGCGATAGACCTGATAATAGGATCGCTGTTCCAGATTCAAAATAACTACTGGTGACCAGGCTACTGAAATAGGTGTCGCAGTGTCCGGCCACTCCTACCACTGTTGCGAGGAGAGGTAGGGTGCTCCAATTATTTTGTTTAAATCTTACGTCCTTTGTGAGTTACATGCATTCCAGACTTCCGCGTTAAAAAAATTCTAAGTCCCTATTGACAGCAAGCCGCCTTATAGCATCTCTGTCATAATATCCTCCACTATGGGAAGACAATCTGTCCTCCCAAACAAATGGTTTTGGTTTTGATCGACTCCACTCAAATTTCACTAACTTTGAGAGGGGGGAGAGCAAAGTCGCTTTGTTTAACGGCCTTTGTGTTGATTAAAAAATCGTTTGATAGAACTCAAAATAAGTACCCGTCCCACCTCCTGACCTTCACTCCGTTGAGTCAGGCCTTAATCACTCTAGGGGGTTGAACTCACACAAAATTTGACGCAAGCATCGGAACCGCCGCATAGGCGGGTAGTTTGGCTGCTAGCCAATACTCTTGGCTCAGGGCTTTAATTGGTTGTTTCCAGTATGTGTGATAAATGCTAGCTGCGGATTGGTTACGCGTGTACCAATTGTTTTCACGTGAGGTTGCCACACTTTCGTGTACGGAGCACGCGGTTTTAAGTCGCTAGGATGAACCCCAATCGTACTTTTCTTCCTCCCACCGGTTATCCATCGTTGATTCCACTAGTGCTACAACAACAACAACAACAACAGCAACAGTGGCAACAGCAGCAAGCCTATCAACCGGTCTTCGTGATACCGATTTCTACATCAACCCCTTCCCTGGAACCAATACTCGTGGACCTATCCAATAACACACAACCGTCAGTTCCTCCCATAGCTCCTAAACTTGACGCTCCAATTTCATCTCTCTCAGGAGCAGCTAAAGGAAAACGATCATTCTCTCCATTGGACGATCGAGAAATGAGAAGGAAGGTAGGTATTAAATACTTCAGTTTCTAATGAACGAAATTAAATTTTCCTGTGACAAAAATAAGAATGTTATTTAAATAAAAATTTCATGCCATTCGAACATGTAAACTGCAACTGTTCTACGCAGCGTGGAAAAGAGTGATGTATTCACTAACTAACCTGAGTGACCAACGCTGAGTTGGCTGTTTCGGGTTCCTCCGTGCGCACATGCGTATGAGAGAGGGGAGGGAGGAGGGGGGGAGTGGGATGACGCACTCGTGGGGACTAAGGGATGCGTTGAAAGTTGAGAACTACCTTTCTCTGGCTCGCACTACCTTGCTCCTCTTGCTCATTGTGAGTCCATATGCCGCGTCACTCCCCCATGAGCTCATTAAGCCTTCACTCCCTTCCCCTCCATTCAGTGAGCACGACTCTTGGACTGGCTAGCCCCATCATCTTCTATCTTCTTCTTTTCCGCTTAGGTTAAAAAGCAGAATATGGAGCGACGTCGACGAGCGTGTATTTCCGACAAATTGTCTGCTCTCCACGGTCTTGCTGTTTCCCTCGTCGGCGAAAAAGTAAATCATACTCTTCCTCTTTCATGAGTGGTGAAAATAACCTAATCAGTTAAGATTCTATAAGTTTAACACATTAAATTGGTTACTGACTGCAGATAAAGTGAGGCTCGGCTAGATGGATTAAAGAATGGTTCTAGACTAGGCCTTTGTTGCTCTGGTTCGATGTGCAGTCTTGTCTAGTGATTTTGTAAACGTGTTGCCAAGGCAACCCTCACAATATCAATCGATCCCCTGCCAGTGTCGGCTTTTTGACATGTGAATCGACGTACCGCCATCACGATTGGCTCGTCGATTGAAAGTGCACAAGTGTGGGACTTAAAAAAATCGCAATTGATGGAAGTTTCTGATTGGCTAGGAATTAAGCTTAGAATCTTCCCTAAACTGTTTTATAGCCCCGACAACGGTCGCGTCAAAGGATGGAGATCACAGACATACTGAACCAATGCGTGAATGTACTTGAGAGGCTCTCAGAGCTCGTAAAGAGCGAACCCGAACTGCAACTGAAGTTACGTGGTCTGAAGCTTCCCTTAGCAAAGGAGTCATCGGAGAAGCAGCGGCAAGGAAGGCAGAACTCAACCTCCATGTTGAAGGAGAAGGTGATAAAGGAGGAGAAAGAGAATGAGTCACCTCATGCCTCGGCGTTCACACCCGTCAGGCGGCACCGAATGGCGGCCACTTCAACACCGTTGGCAGCGCCTTTGCTGTTGTCCACTTCTCCTCGTCAGCAGCTCAAGTGCCCTCTCGTGACGGGATGTCGAAAGAGGGAAAGTACCGATAGCGGTCTCAACTGTCTCGCCCCTCCCTCGGCTGAGGCCACCGCTGCTCCCGCCTCCTTTACAACTCCATCCACTTCCACCTCCTCACATTCCCTCCTCGAGGAGACCCAACTGCTCAAACGACCTAGGAAGTCTTCCCTCTCTGATATTTGGCGACCGTATCGAGACTGAATGAATGCAACATGGTCTTAAGTCATTTTGTTAGCAGTAAACTCCTCACCACACCAGCAAGCCTGTTTATTTTTTGTCAGTGGAATGTTTTACGAGTAGTTCAGTCGATTCGCGTAGCATAAACAGCCTTTTATGAACCGTAGTTGCACAGCTAAAGCCTTTTTGGAGTCTGAGATGCGAATGTCATTCAGTTGGTTTGTATGATACAGCTTCCATATAAAATCACATCTCATTCTTCGTATTCATTTAATTGAAACCACCTGGACATTGATTCGTACCATTGGCATGAAAGTCGTGTCTTACTATATCGGTCATCAGGTTGCTTTTGATACCCAGCGTCGAACCCGCGCAAGGTGGCGTTGCCAATCTGCATTGCAAGCTCCTCGCCCATTTGATATGAAAAGTTCTTCTCGTACAGAAGTATGCAAGGCCATTGTCATCACACGCCACTACAAGTATGTATCTGTGTTTATTTATGTGGCATTCGCCAAGTGATTACCTACACCATTTGATGGGTGCTTGCGGTAGATGAGGGTAGTCATACACTGCAAATATTGCTATTAATAAAAAAGTAGTAGGTGTCGGAGGAGGAAGTGCTCGCCAGGGCTTTGCCAACTTTACGTTTCAAAGTGAGTATTTAATCTTTCTATAGCTAAGAATTTCGTTTTGTTAGTGCCATTTTCACCCGGATTTTGTCCTCGAAAAGTTGCTTCAGGCATAGTGGCGCTAGTGGTGGAAACTTAGTGTAAAGGCCAAAATTCACATTTAAAATGCTATGAACGAACTAAAACCATTAGTAGACCGTTACGTCATGGTAAGCCAAAATGATTGGAATCAAGGATCAGCATTAAAGACTTAGTTACATGTCGAAACCGCTATAGTAGAGTTTTGTGTGCATCAAACTGACCAAGCAAAATGCAAATGGAAGTGAAGTGTTTGAGTACACATCATAAAGAGGAGTGGATTTTTGGTTTGCGCTAAAAACCAAGAAAAAAAAGCATACTTCAAAGCGTTCATGATACTCAGCCGAGGTTCAGGTCCGAACCAATAAGGAGCAACAGTCTCAATAAACGGTGTTATTTTCAGATCAAGTAGAGTCCCTACCACTAATCGTACCTTGTTATTTGTTTGACTGGGGGTTTAGATTATGGTCACTTGGGTGGCCATATTGCCCTTTCCAGATGAGCTAGCCTCTGGATCATGTCAGCAGCCCCAATGCCCTCTTGCTTGCTGAATATATATCCTCTGTCCAGGCATTATGCCTTCTTTTGTCTTCAAGGAAGTCTTGGGACGCTACGCACTCCTCTTTAGCATCATTGTCGTCTTTTCATTATAGACACACAGAAATTCCTGCAGTTCTATGTCTTTTGAATCGTGAAAAGTAAAAGATATCAATTTGGATTTGCTGGCTTGCAATTTGGATGTATTTGTGTCAGTGGAAAGTTAAAACAATGTTTTATACCTTACATTTATGTGATAGGAGATGTACACTAAATACTCCAAGTCGATGGAGAGTAAAAGCGGCCGAGATTTGCTTTTTGTAAACTTGGTAAATGGGAAGGTCCCGTGGAAAGTGGAACACTTGTTGAGGCGTATTAACAAATCCGTTTGCTGACACAAACTTGGGTATAATAGTACAAAGAAGCACTCGGTGCTAACATTAAGTTTTAATGCATAAAATCACACAGTGATACATGAATAGAGAATGTCTAGTTTAAAAGAGCAGAAACCTTTCCATACGACCGGGTCGTTTATGAAAGGGCGTCTAGGGGACAATGAGTGTGAGATCTGTTTTCATAGATTACCCAAAAACCTTGTTCACTTGACACGCACCGTTCAACAGTGAAAGGATGGAAAATCCCCTTTGTGACTAAACTATTCACCTTTCAATTAATACACTTGGAAAGAAATAGCGCACATACATTTACGCAATGGCTGTGGATGCCCAAGGGCATGAGGGACAAAAGCAGTGTCCCTGAAAACACTTACCACTCGGCGTTTGGCTGTCAATATTAACATAGAGTCGAATCTATCCACGTATTACCGTGAGTGACTATTTGAGTGGGAAGTTTTCTAACAACCGGAACAACTATTAGACATTAATGTGAAAGCTTGTTCCGCCTGTTAAGGCACCCTCTTTATAGCAATGGCGAAATCGACTGTACTCGACAATGAGAAGCAAATCAACTAGGTGTAAAATCAAGGAGACCATCATGAGTCACACAGTTGAGACGATATCAAGTATGCGTTTCCGCCTCAAGTCTGCATGTCCCAACGCGACCAACTGACCCCGAAGTTGGAACTCAAGTGGGTACCTGAGTGTGTGTATGCAAGAGCACACGTGTCGTAAATCAGGCAAGGCGACCCACAGTGTTGGTTGGATTTATCAGGTCTGAAAAGGTGAGTTCCCCAACACGTGTGCATGAACTCGAGCCAAACGCGTTTCGGCATGCTAGTGTCTACACCCGCGCCGTGCTATATCCCCTTTGCTCTCATGCACAGGAGCTCTCTCTCCCCCACTCTCTTCCTCCCTCTATCGCACCACACACATACGTGTGGTTACTGTCCTGTGGCCAAAACACACCTGGGATCCCAACCCAACCCAACCCAACCGATGTTTGGAGCATGCCTCACTGTTGCGGTGATATTGTACACCGCGGGGACTGCAGGCGATATCATCAACTTTGCATATCGCTGATGGCTGAACGATTACTCGAGGTACTGTAACCATGGTTTTAAGCACCAATTTTATAAATTGCACTACCCAATAAATACATAGTCAAGAGGAGAAATATTTAGCAATATCAGCTACATAAAGTGGTGAAAAACATGTCTGACGCAGACTTAAGCATCTTGGAATGGACAGCAGTTCGCTTTGGAGCAGCAATAGTTAAAGGCGAAAGTTCAGTCTACCTGCGTTAAGAAAACTATAAAAAATGAGGATGCAAATTAAAACGTTTATGGGGACAGAAATGTGTCGAATTAAATCGAGAATCTGAGTGTGAGGTACATTTAAGACTTATTTTGGCAAACAGCACCGTAGACAGCCTTGACAATAGTGATTTGGCTGAAATTAATTTTTGGGTCAAAACCCTACATCATTCCTGAGTATGAACTTAGGAAACAGGACTCTCATGGAAAAATATAAGAAGTGGTCCTATGATGCCTTTGATTGCCTAGTTTTCACTTTGAAATACTTTCAATGCAACAAATAACGTTACTGCTCGCATACTTGGAGAAAATGGTTATTAAATAATTGGCATTTATGCTTGGATAAATCCGACCAAAAGAGCTATCGCATAAACTCTGTGCATCAAGGCGACATGTTTGCATGAGTGATCGCGTCCGCCGTACCGCGGTTGGGAAGTGTTGGTGTTTTTGTAGGGCTAAAGCCTTCGAACGAAAGGTTTCGATCTCCTAATGAACCTCCGACTTGTCAGTCGTTCTTCCCTGTGTTTGCCACTCTTCTCGATCGGGCTACGCATGTTTACTGAGCAGGGAAGATGGATGAAACAAGATGAACAGCCCAATTCTTTAAACGGGAGCACAACCAGACATGGATACAACTGTGCTTCGCGAAGTCACACGTTTTGCAAGAGCCGAGTATCAAGCTCCCATACTACTATGGGGGCTCAGTAACACAAACATCCAGCTCACTTTATTATGCTGATACACATCCGTGTAGATTGACGGGGATATTCGACCGATTACTTCCTGATTTTGATTCCTAAACGCGACACGTCCACCCATTTTAGAAAAAACCCGATGAATGTTCAAAGCTGAGCTTGTTCAACTTGGAAACCAAATGCGAGGCAAAGAAGTTTTATTTCTCAAAGTAATTTGACCACTCTTGCTTGTTTCTGAGAGGGAATTTTGACGAAGTCAAATTTCAGTCAGTGTTGTTGAGGTGTATTAGCAATGAACATGGAAAAAAGTAATGAAAAAACATTTACTACTAGGTATTTTCAGTACAAAGATATGTACAGCATAGTAAAGATCTGTTAAGAGAGAATCAATTACCGTTGGATACCACGCCCTACCTACGCAAGGAATGAAAGTTAGAGACATTGTCCTGCTTACTGACAATCGTATACCCTTGCAAGTTCTGTAAATCCGGAGAGAATTTTTTGTCAGTCGATGCATCCTGTGGGGACTTATTGATGTAGATGTGTGAACTCGAGGTACGACTCACTTACAGCTGGCGAATGAAAATCCCTGGAATTGGTTGAATATAGAATTCTTAGTTGCTGGTAATAATACGTATTGCATTTCAAGGTGAGCGATTGTGATGAAAAACGCCTTAGAAGAAAAACTCTCAGACGTAGGACGCGCTACGGATGACCGGCTGTAACCTTTTGTGAAGTCTCGCATGGGGGGAACGGGGACGCATTGGATCATCAAAAGCCCTTAACCCTGTCTCTAGTGCAGCAGACCATGGACAACTGCGTGGCATTGCCCCAGCGATCTGCTTATGTGAGGTGAACGAATGAGTTACAAAGAAATTATGCCACAGAACAGACAGAATTTGGACTGTTTAAAACTTCTAACCTAGTCATAAAAAATTTATGCACTTTAATAATTAATATTAAGGAGAATAAGCTGATTCTCTATGACAGCGTTGTATGCTAGCCTCATTGGCTCTATAAAGCGGCAGAGTTTGATTGACCTTGCCAGCTAACGCCAAAACCTACTTTTTGTACGCCGCATCATCATCAGTAGTAAACAAAGTTGAACACCCACTCTCCTCCTCCTAGCAGAACTCCAAGTGTCAAAATAAATTCTTGTTTCTTTGAGATGACTTCAAGTTAATGACGCAAAGCACTGCTGTAAGCCTGCCCTATAATTCAAACCTCTCAGCTAAATCAGCTCAAGCCAGCTTACCACGTGCCACTTGCAACCAAAATTGAAGTAAATAATTACTAACCCACCAGCAACCGCCACCTCCGTAACTCTTTCACAGTTAGGTAATTATATACAGGGAGCACAGACAGGGTAATTGTAAGCCAGGATTTCCCATGGCTTTGGCGAAAGAATAGGCCCGCAGATTTAACTGCCATTTTTAGCGCGCAAATTAAACTTGGTTTTATGTTATAGGCTATAAAAATGCTAACGAAAAGTCGCAACTTAACATTATCTGAAAGAAGGCCTTCAGACACATTAAACAGAGGCATCGCTTACAAAGGGGCTCATGATTGGTTCGTGGCGTTAAAGTGCCTTGTTTTTAATTGGGCGTCACATTTGAAGCCGCTATATAGTACAGCGTATGCTGAAAATATGGCAGGTGAAGGTATTGCATAATGGAGGACACGACAGACCAGAGAAGACCCTGCTGTGCAACCACCGGGAAGGCTTTCAAAAGCCAATTCACGTGGAAAAATCTCGGCTTCTCGAGTCCCAACTACGGGCTCTTTCCCTTTGCGCAGGTAAGTTTAGAGCTGATTTTATGTGGACTGCGGACTTCTCTAATGTGAGAAAATTTTCAAAATCTAATTCACCAATAAATTGAGGTTAAGTAGCCTGGAGCAACTGCTTCCACTTACATGTACAAATTTGTTGGGATCACTTAAGGTATGCATCTAGAGTAAGTGTCCAATTCCTCCATCATGCACAAGTAATGGAGCAAAATAAAATTTGAAGTAGCATGATAATCTCTTAATTAACTTTCAGTCAGGAGCATCTTTGTGCCTGGTGCAATCATTCAAGTCCAAACAGTATTGTCAACAGTATTCAAATGTCAAAACGTCAAAAGTGAACGTAGTGAGCCTTCTTCGATGTAAACTAATGGAGTCAGAGGCATGTCAGTTAAATGCACAACAAAACTCATCACAGATTGGTGTTGACAAATTATACGGAAGAAGTCAAACGATTATCGAAGCGAATATAAGGCATCACTGAGGGTAGAGACCATGACAAGAAGGGCATAATATTTACCAGTCAATTTTTACGTCTGTCTAGTGGATTTGCATGGATGGAGTATTTTACTCACTCTACCGATTCTTTATATCCATTGGTCTCCTCGTCTGGGCGTGCATAGAAATCCCATTGGAGGTGAAGCGCAGCCGGGAGGAAAAAATAAAACTCTACTACTTTCTCTACGCCACCAATTGGGGCTTCCTCATGTACATGGTCAGCTCCAATGCCTTCGCCATTTTCGCCACCTACTTCAACTGCAAAAGGGGTGAGCAGCTGGTGATGTATTCACTCTCACAAGCACACTGTTTTGAAAATCCAGAACTACATTCAAAAGATTCAGAGAAAAAAGTCAGTGCAGTTAAACTCCCTCCCCCTCCCCACTTTTGTTGCACAAAGAGTTCTACCATTTCTAAATATATAAGCTAAGAGATCCACTCAGATGAGATTACACACCTCCTATGACTTCCTGTGTAGGGCCACTTTGGCGGTAAGACAGGCTTTTACAAAGTTGCTTCAAAAACACCCAACTTGAACCAAGAGTAGGGACTAAACAAAATCCAGTTTGAATAAAGTGTAATCGATGGCGAGCTATATAAAAATCAGTGGAAGTCCAATGCCGTCCTGTGAGAGCCGCAAGAGATCACATAAGAGAGAGCCTTATGGTGTTAATTCATTTGACTACAACATAACATCAGGAGATGCGCGTGACCAAATTCCACAAAATTGAAGAGAAAAGAGCAATCTGCCTGAATTTGATATTTCAGAAAAGAATGTACCAAAGTGGTTTGCTTATCTACTGTGGTTCTTCTACGAGTTGGCAATGAACACTGTGGTGGTCACCTCTCTCGTGTACTGGGTGGCCTTTTGGGATCCCACATACGGTGAGTTCACTTGCCATCTAACTCACCTTACCATCTTACATAATGTTTGTGCACTAAAAAAATAGGATCCTTTGTTAAACGCGTAATTCATTTTAACCTAGAAGCATTTCTATCGGTACATTATAATGGGGTTAGGATCGAAATGCATTAGCCACTTTCTCGTCTAGAAATTACCAGAATTATGTGACAGTACTTTCAAAACAAATTCCAGTAAAAACATGAACAAAACCGTCTTCTGTAAGCGCCCAGGAGGCGAAAAACATGCGTCAGCATTTACTCTTGGGAAAAAAACTTGGGGAGCATCTTTGAAAAAACCAGTGTTCAGCCCTTAAGTAGTTGGAAAATAAGCACAAGTGACATGTAACACGAATTGAGAATATTTTATTTACAGTACTCTAACAATGAAAACCTGTCCTGTGCTGCTTTCTGTTATGTTACTCTACAAGGGCCTTGAGAGCATCATTCCCACACAATCTTGCCCCAACTTGTGGCAACATTACAATTGACCTACCTGCACTTATTCTCTGCCCAATTACCAGCAAAAAAACGTCCTACAACATTTAGTCTCTTGGTAGAGCCTTTCAGAAGTACATAAGAGCATTATTAGAGGAAACAGCCTATTCAATTGGGTCTCCACTTATAGACAGGCAATTTTCTGCCTTCAAGATCAGTATGCCATTTGAGAGGCCATAGGTTATTAGTGGCTGATGAATGACGAGGACAAAAAGGTGACCTCATAGTAACAGGTGCACCGACTCGGAAAGGGACTTGATGATGAGGCCTAACAAAGGCGAAGTGAACTTATTATTACAACCTGTCTCTCCAAAGCTACGGAGAAAATCAGTAGTCTAGTAAGTAGCTCTCCTAGTGTTCGTGCAGAATTTGTTGGTTCTCCAACCTCAATAAACCCACATGGAGAATTACCTCTCTGTGCTGTACGGAAACTTTGTGATTCCGTCTTTAAGGCCATTGTCAATCACTTAAACTACAGTAAAGGGTTTTCGCCAGAGGATTTAAAGTCACATTCTTACGTCCATAGTCACCCGTGGAAATTTGGATTTCCTCATACGGGGCGAGAATTACCATTGAGGGTAACCACTTTTTCACAATTACAAGCTTTCAAGGAAGGTATTGTCTGCTACATAGCCATACTAATAACACTCCACCTTTGTTATATGGTTTGTCCGCTTTGAATGACACGATTTGAGGAAACCCTGTTAATAACAAAGAATTGAAGATGCAGCATTAGGGTGAAGAAATCAACGCCTTCATTGTATGCACCTTTAAGACGAAGTAACGAATGATGGAGGAACGCAGTGTTCACTGCAGTGTTTAAGGTCACCATCTATGGATTTCACCCCATAACCTATTCAGGTGATGAGAGATGGGCTAAACCTTCAATACACGTAACACCCTGTGTGCAACCCTTATATCATGCAACTAGCAGCAATTCACCAAGGAAACATAAACAGTGGGCGTAGACTAACCAAACGCTTACATAAAACACGGCCCAAAGCCACCAATCGGCCTTTTGGAAAGGCCCAATCAAGTGCCTTGTGAGATGCATCTTTGCCCAATATCCTTGTAAGTGAATTGGACTGGTCATACGAGGCGACATGATTTAAGCTGGATGAGTGCTCCTGGGATTCAATAAGCTTTTAAATAGTTAAAGTGAATGACGACCATGGCCTATAATATAGACATCATGACAAACAATATGATGCAGTTGTAAGGACGCTTCAAACTTTTATATGGAAGGATTTGAGCTTTGCAAAACATGTACAAAAGGTGTTGATTCAAACACAGCCGCTTCTCTCTGAGCACCTTAATTTCACGAATGATCTCACAAACACTTGAATGAGGGGATTAGTTAGACACAGATCCATGATACACTCTCGATTCCATGGTCAAAAGTGAAGCACATCATCGAATCATCAATGCATTTCGAACCTGTACCGATATTCCACGTTTGATGCAGCACAATTCTACCGCCCCGAGGCAAAGTGGAAGCACATATTGCCGGCGCTTACGGTGCTTCTGGACATGTGGGTGAACGGACTGCCGATCAACCTCTTACACGCCATCTACCCCGTCCTTTTGGGTCTTATCTACGCCATCTTCTCCTACGTCTACTACGACACAAGGGACATGCATCCTATCTACCCCGTTCTCAATTGGAGTAAACCCGCCGAGGCTGCCGGCGCCAGTGCCATTGCTATCACCACCACCATTCTTGTTCATGTAGGTTTTGTTTTAAGACTCCCCTCACAACCTCCCTTTTAACTCTTTGTCCTCGAGAATCCAGCGCTGACTAGCAGAAAATCGGTTTGCACCGAGGCCATCCACAAGTGGGCTACCGCCTCAGATAATGCGAGTAAACATCTGCGTCATGGTGATTAGACCAGTTTGGACTAAACAGTGAAAATAAAATAGAACATAGTAAATCATGAGCCCGTAGTTCACAACGGTAACCAGTTGCTCCATTGATGATGGTACTAAATTCGTATCTTTAGGCACTGCACAAGTAAAAGCTTGACTAGGATTTGGGCAGTACTTCAATAAAAGTATTTAGCACAAACTACATCGCCCAAGTTTAATTTGCATAATTTTGCGATGACACGATGATCGCATCACACGGATGCTCAAATACAGGTGTTTCGACATGGTTGGCATGACATTTTCATTAGACTTTCAGCATACTTTTAGTGCTAATGGGAAATATGTCCTCAATTCGACCATTTTACTACTGGGATAAAGTGACCAAAAACGGTAAAGTATCGCCGATAAATCGTAGCGTCCACACAGCCCCCAAAACTGGAAGTAACTTTACCACAAATGTACAGAATGACTTCACAAAGCTCCACACCGTCAGTGCAATATCCTAAGAGCAGAAAACTGGAAGAATCTGATTAGGTAAATACATGAGTAAACTAGATATGACTGGCACCGACAAGGAGAACTTTTTTTGGAAACTCGTTGGCTGTCAACGCTTGTACAAATGGATGCGCTAAATATTTCCACGTTACATTCGCTAGTTACTCCTGTTCCTGCTCTATATCGGTCGTGTCACACTGAGCTACCGACTGAACGGAAGAGGTACGGTAATAGTCGAGCAGTGGTGGAGCGGTTCCGGAAAGGAAGCCGCCGAACCAAACACTGAGGTGGAGGCCAACTGTGAATAAGAAGACAACTGTAAGGAAAAGGGATTTGCTTCTCCATCTCCTCCCAATTTTACACTGTTTTTCTTTATAAGTGAATCAAAAAAAGCTAACTATGTTCTCTCTTATTTGCAAATATCCGTGTTAAAAAAATTCCCATTTTATTCTTATTGGATGCTCCTTCCAAGATCCGGTAAGCTTCACGTGGGGCGATGGAGAGAGATAAAGGGTTATTACCTCAGGGAGGGGTTTAAAAACAAAATAGTACGGTGTTTTCGATGCCGTAATGTAAAGGAAAGTGCCACGGAAGAAGATGCACTTAGATTTCATGCAAAATCAACGCAAAGCGTTTGAGAAAAATTAGTACAGAGGTTTCGGCTTACCAAAACAACTATTTGATTACAATGTGTGTTGATGTGATGTCTCATGTAAATATTTTGACATGAATATTGTATTTTAATATGCAAGGCAAATGACTAGTGAACGCCCAAGCCAAGATATGTCAACACTGGGGCACAAAGGCCGATGAAAAGCACATTGTATTCAAAATTTGCGCTCGTATAACTGGATAAGAAAATATCGTGGTGTTATACAAAACGTCAAATAGCATTAACACTGTAGGCATATTTATCAGTGGTACGTGACGAACAAAATAGAGAACGGGTTGTTCTAAAGAGTGATGCGCACTCAACCAACCGCCATAGCTATTTGGAGTAGACGACACCCAAAAACAAAAGAAAGGTAGTCGCTAAAGAATGTGGGTTTTGAGTCTTTTGAGGGGAAAGAAAAGCCGAAACCAATTTTTAGGAAGTTATCACCTAGCTCATGGTGAACAGGTAGTGACCAAACGCAATATGCGGCAGGTGCATAATCACTGGTTGATTCTTAGTTCATGTTGACTCAAAAAACTGGTTTTGTTGCCATGACATTGCTTTTAAAATCTAGCCAAGACAGGATTTAAGAGTTAGTGCAACGCTTGTGAAAAACCAGGAGACGATGAAAAAAACGATGGACTGCTAGTTTATGAGCACGTGAGAAATCAGTGGAATCCGTGATGATGATTCAGACATGAATTAGTCCACACGTGGCACAGATGTACTCTGAAGGCAAGTAAACTAAGGCAACTAAAACAATTACACGTTATAAGAACAGTGTGGGCAAATGAGAAGCCAAAAGACTGCAATAGTATCGTCTAAGCGTTAAATACCTGAGGACCTAAATTATCTATTTAATTACACTGAATGAATGGCGAAAATATCCTATTGCTGTGGCATTCGATAAATTAAAACGTGGCACTGAGGAGAATGTGAGAAGAAAATTAAGGTTATAAAAGTCAATTTCTCTCTTGAAGCTTTGTTTTGGATTCCTCGAGAACCAAGTTCTTATCTATTAATTAAATGATTTGTCCTGAGTGCAACCCCCAAGCCTGCAAAGCTCAATTTCTGCCGACAAGCTTATAACCTATAAATTACATAATATCACGTCCACAACCTATCACAATGAAAAATTATTGATAGCATCGAGGTCGAAAATGGGGAAAAACTGAAGCATCCAGATTGAGAATCAGGGAAGCTGAGAATTAGCTCACCCAAAACTCTAAGCCAGCCTGTGAACACAAATACGAACTCAGTTCGGATGTAATAAATCAAAAGCACACGCGATTGCAGTGCAATTGAAACGACGTGGGATGCTAGTATGTGGAATTCACACAGCACACAAAAGTGCGGAGCACTTATGAGGCTTTATCAGTATCCGTAGCTTCTGCAGCACTTTGGCGTAAGTAAGCGTATTTGTCCGCCTTGAGAGGCCTTCGAAGAGACTCAGAGTCGCACACTTCTATGGAGTTCAGGTACGTCTCAATGCTTGATTTTACGTCAAGGGATTCCGGAAGATCGATGTAGCGGACACGTTTCCCTGATATGTTGATTTCCTGCCAGTGTATAAATAACGTTACTTATTTAACTAAAGTAAAAACTCCAACCAAGCGGAATTTATAGGCAAAACATCCCAGACAAAGCAAGACAAAATGCGTTGAAGACTCCAATGAAATGTGAAGATACCGCCTTAAATAGGCCGGACAAGGTATTAACAGATGTCAGCTCAAAAGCATCAGAAGACTTCGCTAAATGAATTAGGATGATGGATTGATAAGAAGCATCCATGGCTTTCGAAGTGGCTTTAAATGCCAACTTAATAAAGAGGTATAAATAACGAATTATAAACAGATACACGGCAATGAAAGACAGCGTGGCATGAAGTGCAGCAATGCGTATTCAGTGGCTTGCTTAAACTTTCTTACTCTTACGTTCAGTAGGAATAAATGCGAAAATCATGAGAGCGAGGGCAAGCTACCCTGCCAGGGGTAACAAATTTGTGAAAAATTGGCGCTCATAGTGGGGGAGGAAGGAAACTGACTCACTTCGAGGTTGACCAGAGGAGGAACGTGCCCTTGGGTGGAAGGTGGGGTGACAGTGACACCGCTTTCGAGATGGAGGTTGAGGAAGCCATCAACAAGGGTGAGACGACCTGTAATCCGTGTGTCGTCAAGGAGGGTCACACACACCCGACTCCCCACCAGCGTCGCGGGCAATACCGCTAACAAACTCGAGGCGATGCGCTTCTCAGCACGTAGAAAAGACTCTGCTTCCCGATCATGTGCCATCTTGCTGCTCCTATTACTACTCGAGGCCATTGCATTAAATGCTGCTAGCAATAGGCAACAGAAAGGTGTCTCAAATCATGGGAGATGACCACAGTGGACGCTGCATTGGGAATTCTATAAGGGACCAAAATGGGGGATGAGGTAGCTTTCAAGCTGCCTCGAGAGTTTAATCTGGCCTCAGAACTGGTTGAGTGTGCCAGCCCTCATAAATTTCAAGCCCCAAGTTTACACGCTTCATAAAAAGTCCTAGAAAGCCTTACCTGATTGGAAGAAGTCCCGGATGAGACTGGTGGCCTTATCGCCGAAACATTACGTACTGGTTAGTTTATGAAAGTCATAGGATGGAGACACGCTTAGTTTAACTTGGCGCCGGAAACTCATGCACACGAAGAATATGGCTGAAAATACTCACTGTCATAAATAAAACGAGCCTCAGCTCTTACGTCATGTGCGAATGCATACGCATACCCTAAACAACATAAACCGCTCATGTCACTCATATCATGTTGTCTTCCAGATCTCCGAATTCGAATATCACGCCTGAAAAAAAGCGTATGACCATTCCAGAAAGTGAGTTTGCTACGATTTACTCGCTTTGAATGCTTTTACCTGCCAAAATTGTACCACACTATGAAAATTGTATCCGATATCCTCAATACGGCATTCCATCAACCGAGGACTAAGAAATCTTCAGCAGGCGAGAGCCAAGATCCTAACCGAGCTTAAGCTGCATTTAAATCAAGTGATAAAAATCTGATCCCAAAATTAGTTCTTTTTCATGTGAGAATTCTGTGATCATATGAAATTTATCAGGAAATCTGGTAAATTGTCGAGCAACAAATGCAGTCTTCACCAACACTGACAGCCTCCCAAAACCCTAAACCTAGATTTCCGCTGAAACGTGGCCGCAAATCAGGAAGAATATGAAAAGAGCGGAAAGTTAGGGTAGATTTACCTGGCAAACGAACAGAAGTTCTAATTTGGTAGATGTTTCAAAAGGAATGCTACCATAAAAATCGCTCAATTGCAAAAAGGCATTGACTCAATGTTAACAAACTTTCTGCATAGACGTGGTTATCAGGGAGGAAGGATAGATTGGGAAGGAACTCCAATGCAGCAGGAAAAGCCATTCAAATTATCGACTAAAGAACACCGATCACACGAATGTAACACCCAAAAAAGGTAGCACGAACAAGCTCAATCTTCAATTCGGGGCATCCATGTGGCCTAGAGGATGGATAGTAAAATGCAAGCACTGCATAAAAAAGAAGGGGATTCAGGACACGAAGATGTATAATGAAATGGTAAGAGTAAATCAAGAATAAAATAGTAAAAATTGAGTCATTGGAAGCAGCTTCAACACGTGGTAACTTCAACATCCTCCTCCAGTGAAATGTAGCCCCTTCCATGGTAGCGGCAAAACTGTGCACAAATCTAAAAAAAGTGGGGGTTTCATTTAAAAAAAACGTGGTTTACGATATGTTAAACTGCTGTTGCTCCCACGAACCAAATGCATTGAGGTAAGACTAGGTAAAAGATGTCAAGGACCTTACCTTGACCCGCAAACATTACTACACATTTGGAATTTAAGACCTTATATGTTTTTTTTTTCGGACTAAATTATTTTCAAATTGATTTGTCCTTCAGAAATGATAGTCGATCCTCCTCAAGTCAATAGTTTTCTGCAATTAGCCAACTTTTACATTGGCACTATTGAAAAATTCTGCATAAATAAGTTGGGAAAAATTAGAGGAATAGCATGATAAAGACCGAAAAGGGGGGGAGCACACGAGAACCCTATAAAGCGTTCACTGTTGAAGTATAATTTGTTGCATTTATGTAACTAAGCAAAAAGGAGAGGAAGAGTGAAACGAACGATAAGATCAAAAAGGACGACACCCAGGGAACCGAAGAGCCAAGGGAGGGCGCGGATTATGAATGTGGGCTCGACGGAAGTTAGAAAGATTTGCAGCGCGTACGCAACGTTGCCTACGATAGCGAAGATGAAGGTTACTGGACTGAGACCCTCCGTTGACCCACGTCGCCACTGAAACCACAAAAAGATGCCTCAGCTCACGAATGTTAGTAGACGAATAACTCCAATGGATTGTTACATCATTTTTTCTGCGGTTCGAATGGTTTGATTGACCCTTTAAATGACGCTTTTGTAACCCACTTTTGACGTTGAAATAGTGTTACAGATCCCGAGCCAATGAAATAAACCAGTGGCTCCAAACTTTTACGTAGTCAGTTGCGTGCTTGGACTTTAACGCGGAACCAATATTTTAGATTTGACAGAGGAAAGTCACTTATCAAAGCAAGCATTTCCGATATTTAATGAGAATAAGACGGCTTACATTCTTCAAGATTTGAGGGATTCTCGAAGAAATGTAGATTGAGGCGGAGATCCAGCCCAGCACATACCCAACAATCAGAACGTTAGTCTGTGAACAAGAGAAAAGAATGTGTGCTAACATTTTTCGACTTGAAAGCAACAAAAGTACTTTGATTTTCGGAGTGAACTATTAACGTGATCATTTAAACGAATGGAATTCGAAAACATTACTAGTTTAAGAACTGTGAATCACTTTTTGTTTAAGCAGTGTAGTTAACAACAAGTTTAATAAACAAATACAAAAGAGTGCCGATTAATTTCCCTGACAACTTCACCAAGAATGGGGAAAAGTGTTTTCACATGATGCGTGGAAAGGAACCAATCACAGCGATAAGGAACTACAGTAATAAACATGCCTAAACAAAAAAAAAACGAAGCCGCAGTTATTTCACCACACCAATAACAGTCCAATTTTACGCTTCTAAACAGATCGCAATTGAAATGAATCATTCCCCTCAATGGTAAAAGCAACGGTAACGGAATACATACAGGAAAGAGGGATTCAAAACGCAAGCCATGAGTGGCTGTTGACTCATCGACGAGCAGGTGACGGGACATGGGAAGATTCCTTTGACCGTGATAACTTGCGGACCAAATAGGTCCGGTTAGGCACAGAATTCCAAGGGGAAAAACTACACTCAACATTGAAGATGAAGACAGTCGTCTAGAACTGTCAATAATTCCATCAAACCCAGAATCGTTCGGTGGAAGGACTTCAATGGGTGTGGCGAAGCCTCAAAAGCATTAATAATAACAGATTGCATAAGGCTTTTAGTCTAAGGATAAAACGTTACAATGCAATCACAAATAAGCTTCAATAAAATAATTACCTCGGAGGATCATTTTGTGCTTGAACTTGCAATATAAGAATTGAAGAATTTGAATTAAATCACCAAGTATTCCGATTGCAGCCATAACTATCTGGAAGCAGAAGTGGATATGGTAAACATTACTGGAATGTGTTGAATGCTCACAATTATAGAATTGATCAAATGAGGTCATTAAAAGATGCTAAACTATATGATGGAACTCTAAATATGCAGCAGAAGTCAACTAACAGATCTAATAATGTTAATAACAGAAAGCTCTCACAAAAGACGAGCAGATTTAAGTTTAAAAAAACCAATTTCAGCCTAGGTTTTCCGACTCATGATGAAAAAAAATCAAAAGAATACAACAAAATTCTGTAAAGCCGAATCGTAACTCACCTGTAGGGGTAGCTGATGAACGAAAATACAACCAACAAGATTAACAGTGTCACCGACTAGAAAACACGCAAGCAAAAAAGGGGAAACGGCTTGGTCAGGAATACCTTTGCGACAATTCTCTACGATTTGCGGGACCGCAAATACGACCCATATGGTGGTGGATAAGAGGCCCAAGGTAACTGCAACTATTTCCTGTGGGGATACAGCGCATTGCCGAAAGACCACCCAAATCCATTGAATACCGTCTGTACAGTTAGCATCAATTGGTGTTGGTTCACCTCGAATAAGTGACAATGTGCCAGGAAACGCCATGTCTGAAGGGTAAGATGAAGTTACGCAATACGTATACATCCTCTCTCTTTTGGAGAGGCTGCGAATACAATTATCACTTTCAGCGAAAACTTGTGCCTTTACACAACAACGACTTGAAAGTGCAGTAAGAACACGCCTTAAAAAGGAGAGAGAGTCAAACGACACAGCGGAAAAAACCAAGAACATCCAACTCGACAATAGCACACTTTAAAGCCATTTAATAGATTTTCAAGGTGGGTGCCCCAGGAAACTATATAACATGATTGCTATAGATTATCAAAATGGACATAGTTCTGCACAGATATCAGCCTTCGATGGGGGCAACAACAAAACTAACAAGCACCGAACGACACGAAAAGGAGACACAAGCCTGCATAGGCAAGGGACACGATTCGAAAGATGCAACTATCTGGGGTTAGTTAAAACATGCAGATGACCAAACAGCGAACTGTTGCCGATGTGCTATTTATCTTTGCAATAAATTTGTTCTGCTTGTGTACTTTTAAAAGGTAGGCAATTTGTTTAAAAGCTGCGGCGTGATAGCCTTCTGTATTGGTCATTTTCAAGGGCCATAACAACCAGGTGGCGTAAGAGCAATATATGGATGCTGCCTTTGCGCTACAGACAAAATTTCACTACAGCGCGCAGAATGTGCATGAAATATTTAGCATAAGCACATTGCCTTGCTACTACAAACCATTTCAACAAGACTTTTGAACTCTTTTGAAACAGCGGGCTAAAACACAGTCAAAAGTTGTGCGCCTTAAAACGATCATAATGCGCAAAATAAACATTAGATACTCGGTGTACCAATCAAGTATTTGGATCGTTTATAGATTGTTTAGCTATGTTAGCGTAAATGGATGCGGCCTGTAATTTGCGCTCAACTTTGTTGTTTCTCCTTGCGGTTTCCCCTTTCTTGGGATTCGGGTTGATGCTCGTTATGATTACATCTTACGCTTAATGTTGTACTACTAGTTTTGGGAAGAGATCTTGGACCATGGTTCGCTCATTCTTCGGCAGTTATCAAAGCGCTTTTCATAGGGCTATTTGGCGACACCATGGTTGAGGTCATCCATGAAGTAGATTCCCCTTGTAAACGATGTCGTTCAACCGTTAGCTAGTGATATTCTTAAAGCAATTTGCAGTTGCGTGTTCTCAAAAGCTACTTAACTGTGGTAGTTACTGAAGATACTTGCAGATCTTAGCCCACAGTGCGTCTGCCTCCTTGTTCTGCAGTGTGGGTCAGTGGTCGGGGATTGTGGTCGTCTTTGAGGCTTATTGGTCGTGTCCTGTTTTCGAGAAATTAGCTAGCCCTTCCTCTGAATGAGTAGCGTAGGAACTTGATCTCTTAGGCTTGTTTGATTTTTCGTACTCCGATTCTTCTTGCTTCTTACAGCGTACTTAAATTTATGTGTCTTCCAATTTGTGTTCACTGGATCAGATGTCTGAAACTCGCAAAACGTCGGATAAAGAAAACGAGGGTCCGTTCCCATATGACATGGAAACAATTTACGGTGAAGCTGGGTACTTAAATCTTGTCCGGCGTGTCCTGACTGAAGGAGTCCTGCGTCAGGATAGAACTGGGACGGGTACATGGTCGATTTTTGGGCCTCAGATGCGTTTTAATCTGCGAGATGGTGATTTCCCACTGCTGACAACCAAGCAGGTGATCAGTAATTGCGATATACTTACCCGAGTGACGATGCTCCATGCGTATTCGCTATATCCATCTAGATTCCCTTTTCAATAGTACTGTTTATTCCTCACGGTTGCACTTGTTAATCTTCCGAGTCATTGTGGATATTTGCGCCCTATACTTTCCAACAGTTCTTTACAGACATTTTTTAGGGGTATATTGGAAGAACTGCTTTGGTTCATACGAGGTTCGACTGACTCAAAGGAACTCTCTGCAAAGAAGGTACGATTCTGGGACGCCAATGGGTCTCGAGCTTTCCTCGACAATTTGGGGTTCACTGATCGCGAGGAGGGTAATTTTTAGAGTCACACTTATCATTCCCTTGTCGTTTTTTGTCATCCATGCAATGGTCAGTAGATTTATCCTGTGGAGCTTTTTTATATTATAGGTCCCATTTTCGGAGTTGACTGCAAATTTGTGTCAGTACGATGGAGGCTTCAGTTCTTTCAAATGCCATGCTATAGTATCGGACTTTCGAAGTCCTATTTCATTGGGGAGTGGAAATAATTATCCTTTTTGATCCACCCGGTGATATTCACTCACTAACCGCAATTCTTTATGCCTACCAAGTTTGAGTTTATTGCTGTTCCACAAAAATAATTAAAACGAGTACGCAAATGCACTATGCTTAATTATGGGGAAAATCCTTGCGTAATGAACTCCTTCACGTGGACAAGTACAAGTGAATAAGCGGGGGTCTTGGTAGAATACGGGAAGTTTTGGGATTGGAAGTTGGGACAAAAGTAGCTGTACACTGCATTCGCTATCACTTGATGTCAGCTAGTTGTCGATTTTGGTGTAGTCATTTGAGCACTTTGTAATTTTGAGTTAGCAGTACGTCGCGCCAATCCTTTGGTTTCCAGAGTTTGAGTCTGCCTTCATTTGCACGTGCTAACTCGTCGATATTGCTGTCTCTAAATAAAGTATTTCGTAATTTTGACCGTTTCATCTGTGATATGAGGCTTGGTCTGAGTCCATAGTTGCTCCTACCTCATCATTGCAGGCGACCTCGGGCCGGTTTACGGTTTCCAGTGGCGTCACTGCGGTGCTGAATACATCGATTGCAAAACGGACTACTCGGGACAGGGGGTTGACCAGTTGGCCAATTGCATCAAGCTCATTCGTGAGCGCCCCTGGGACCGTCGTATTCTTCTTGTAGCGTGGAATGCAAGAGGTATGTCTCCACTGAGCGGTGGTAGCTTGAAGTCGTTTCACTATCTCACCTTGTTTACTTAACAGAGAGTATACTCCCTTATTTTCTGTGAACCATCGAACCTCTCCTGCAGGATGGCTGTGAGCATGTGATGTTTACTAGATTACTAAATTTTTAAAAGGCTCATGTTTCAGATTATGAGTGTTTTTACTTTCAGATCTCCACAAAATGGTGCTGCCACCTTGTCATTGCCTAGTGCAGTTCTATGTTGCGAACGAGGAGTTGTCTTGCATGCTGTATCAACGATCTGGCGATATTGTGAGTTAAATTAGTGTACGTTACTTTCGGTAGCTGCAGTTTTTTGCTTGTGTTGGGCCCTGTGTCCATAAATGAGCTTTATAGCAGCCTCATTGCCGTTACATTTGCACCTTGATCCTTGCGGTGAGAGGGAGGGGTGAAACAAGAGTACACGAGGCCATCTGAAGTGACTTAGCGAGGTTGTCTCCTCGTTTTGAAGTATCTTTGTTTTTTTGAGGGATTTTTTATTGACAGTTATTGAGCTGCTACCTTTTCGGTTTCTCCGAGCAGCTAATACTAACAAATAACCTTTCAAAACCCACGGGTTCGATGTAAAGCAAGTTCGTATCGATTTTCCAGCGGAAGAGAATGGGAGAGACTAAAATGATGATATATGGCATGCTTTTTCTAACGACTTTGTAAAATTTAAATGTCATTATTGCAATACAAGTGCGACAAAGGTGCATGGGTCTTTTAGGGCTTGGGGGTACCGTTCAATATTGCCAGCTACGCCCTCCTGACACTGATGATCGCGCACATCACCGGATTGAAGCCTGGCGAATTCGTCCACACTATTGGTGATTGTCACATCTACACTAACCACAAGGAGGCTCTCGAATTGCAGGTATGTAATTTTGTGCAAAAACTCCGCTTCTTGTAATTCGGTTTAATAGGTAACTAAGCCGAAGACAGTTATTGGTTTGAGATTGCACTGGTCTTCATCACATATCATTTTCACTGCAAAGTTTAGCTACAACATGCGACAGTCTCCTAGTGTTCGCATACCAGTAAGTTTGCTACAAGGTCGACTATCAGCTTGCATTTTGAACTGATTTGCAGCTCAAACGAAAGCCTAGACCGTTTCCCAAACTTGTGATCAAACGGGAGGTCGAGGAAATTGACGACTTTGTTGCAGAGGACTTTGAGCTAGTTGGATATGATCCGCATCCCAAGATTGCCATGCAAATGGCAGTCTAACTTCCCCGTCCCCGTGCTAATCGTGTCAATCAATCAAATCTTTTGCATACCTTTACTAAGACTTCTGTATTTATTCAAGTGTCAGTAAAATCGCGTGGACGAGTCTCACTTCACAATCTTCGAGAAGAGTTTCTGGCAAGTAAGGGTTTAGTGCCACTGCGTGGTTGGACATCTGCGCTGTTGGTTGTGTTGAAGGTTTAGCGAGCACCTGATGGGTACGGCACCTTGTCTAGGTGGGAGTTCTATTGGGCACCGCTCCATTGGCACCAACCAAGCTACACGGAGTGCTCTTTTTGGGACCTAGGATAATGAGAGGATAGTACTATGCAAGGAAGTGACTTGAAAACCTCAAATTGGGTGGGTGTCAGGGTGTTACTACTATGGAGAGTGGCATAGGTGACGAGGAGGGGGCATGAGGGAGAGCGGTGCACGTAAAGCGGTTTACGGCTGGAATATTAAGTTGCTACAAGTATCTACTAGCAAACTAAGTTACGCAATATCAAACATCTTCTGATGACTGGCACACGTAACGTCAGTGACAACCCGCACTCAAAAAATTTGGGATATCTATTTATACGCATTTTAAGAGGCTGTATGGATTCAAACAATTAGATGCGCAAAACATACATCAAGTCTTGATTTGCATAGATTTTCCATTAGCATTGTAAAAGGAGCCTGCTCAAGAGCAAGGGACTAAGGTATAATAAATTTAACTTTGAAGGCGTTTTAATCTATCAGCATGAGAACGCTCTTCTGAAGCTTGTAGGTCGTTTACCGAAGCATTCGGTTTATTTGGAGGATGAGTGTTGAGGGCTGGGATCCGCTAGCACTCAGCAGGGGTCGTACTTTGATGCCTAGTGCTCAAACGCGAATAAAAACGGATTTGAGGAAATTTTATCAGTAAGATACTGGGAACATAAGAACAATTCTAGAGATCCACCGGAAGGCATTGTTGTTACTCCATGTTCAGAAGACTTGGGGAAAGTTTACGCCGTGATCAATGGTCCTGCAGACACTCCTTACGAGGGTGGATTTTTTATATTCCTTATCGCCTTTCCTACTGATTATCCTTTGAGCCCGCCTAAGGTGCGTATTATCAACACAGGTGGAGGGACTGTCAGATTTGGCCCCAATCTTTATGCAAGCGGCAAGGTATTTTGGCTTTGTTTCTGTTGCTTATTTGGTGTGTAATGGTCGGGATTTGATTCTGAAGCACTGCTTAGGGATGGCGGGCCAAGACTATGCTCTGTTTTAGGTGTGTCTTAGCATTATTGGAACATGGTCAGGCCCTCAGTGGTCACCAATACAAAACTTGACGTCTGTCTTGCTCTCTATTCAATCTCTTATGAACGCGGAGCCTTACTACAACGAGCCTGGATTCGAAAAAATTACCAATCCGAGAGCCTCAGCCCATTATAACGAAATGATCAAGCACGAGACTCTTCGTTGCGCCGTTTGTGACGTCATGGAACGAAAGGCTAGCTTCCCAGATGACCTTTTTGAAATAATGAAGATCACGTTTTTGGAGCAATACGAAGACTATCTTCAAGCTTGTGATGATGGCGCTTCGAAGGACACAATGCCTATGAGTGATCCCTTTGGTACCTCTAAGGGTACCTTCCAGTTTGGTGCTATTCGAAGTCGTCTTGAGGCATTGAAGGCAAGCCTCTAGTCGAAATTTGGAAGTAAAATATGTTGTTTGTATATCAGTTCTTTATTCGCCTGGAATAGTTTGCAGGCGGTGACTGTGTTTAAACTTGATACGTTCCTTCATCAAAATATTGCTGGGAAGTACTTAACTTTTATGTCATTTAATCCTGTGGAATTGTGATTTATCGATGCTGGGATCTTGGTAGTGTACTTGTAGCAGTGCATGATGTGTATGCTGTCTTGTTATTTCTCAGCTTGTGAGTGGTGGGTCTGTGGGTTACTTTTTGAATAGAATGCGGCGGTAGTCCTTTGGACTACATTCTTTTTGCTTTATGCTGCACATTGTTGGTTGGCTAGTGAATCCAAATGTTCTTTTTCAGTTACAGTCTGGTTGATAATGCTTCAGTAGAACTATTTTGGGTTACTAAGGTTACTTCCTGGTTTGGGCAAAGACTTATAGTAAAAGCAAAATAATGAAGCTCAGAGGTTTTCATTCTCTCGGTTTGTACAGTTCGACGGATGTGAGAATCATGGGGTGACTCACTGCTTTGGTGAGTCCACTGAGCTGCCCCCAAGTTCGTCTCCCTAGAATGGCTCATGCCGCGCGAGGATTAGGGTTTATCGAGGTTCACAAAAAAATTATAACCAACATTCGATGAAGCATCACTTTTGTCCTTGATGCCTAGCCAAACGGGTGTCAGTTTTGCCATGCGAATAAATGAATCTCACACGGTACTCAGCGATCGTGTGTGCGTATAGAGGATCGTTTTACCCTAATGAGATGTTCCGCCTGAAACTACTTTACGCTGCCCAGACCGTTTATAAAAGGAAGTTGGTAATAACGGTGGTCTGCTGATTTTCTAGTGAGGAAGTTAATATTAATTCAAGAAAGTCGGTCATTTATGTTAGCAGTGGACATGCATAGGCGGAAAGCTATAGTGTTTGTACATTTCATGCAATTCTCGAGTTAACCGAAAAGTGGTGGGAACAGCGACGCTCTTGTTGCGTTTCTTTCGCCAAACCACACAATTCACCAGATCAAAGTCGAATTTCGCATAAGTAACCACGATCAACGCCAATGCCTCCTCGAGATCGACAAGGCGCCAATCTCAGCCCCGATAAATGAGTTCACACGACTCGACAATGGGGTGTGAATGTAGCTGGATGTGGATTTAATCTCGCAGCCTAAAATACACAACGGCGGGAATGACTCACGCCAAACGTCAACACGCTTCAGGGGTGCGTCCAAAATGACCTCATTATAGAACACTGGGGACGAATGGAGCCCAAGGGTAAAGGGCAATGAACTCAATAAACGTGCCAATGTCAAATTCTATGGGGTGGAGGTGACTACAACTAAAAACCGTCAAGATAAGACCTCGCGAAACGCCCAATTCGACTAAAACCCACAAGAAGCTGAAAAGATAAATTTATTCAAAAATGTTTCGTAGAAACACAGCCAGACGGAAAGAAGACACATTCACAACGAGACATCAGTCCGATTTGAGGTGTGCCCGCCTACGCACATACCGAAGAACAGTTTTTAACTTCTGGCAGAGCCGGACGATGGGCGGTTTGTCGACCACCTCCTCATCGCCCTCAGCGACCACGGGAACCATGGCGGAGGTAGTGAGTTTGTGTACTCCGCCAAAGAGAAATGCGACCACAGAACAGACCAAGCAGAGGGCGTTGAACGGCATGCTAAAGTCGGGTACGGGGAGGCGAATGAGTGGCGTCTCAGAGTATAGCCGCACGAAACCCTCGCCCATTCCGAGCTCCGTGCGATTCATGGTAGAACTGTAAAAAGGTAAATAATGACACCATTGACTTAATTAATGCTACTTATCAACAAGGGAAGGAGTAGACTCGATACCGATTCCTTGTGTGCGTCCTGCCACTTTTAATGATTGCCGTCAGATTTTTAAACAATACGTGAGATCACCCCTTTACAGAAGGATTTAGCTTCAACGGAGAGACTGAAGAAATTAACCTCGGAAGAGTGGGAAAAGGGCGAAAGCTTACAGGTATTCAGCGTAAGTACTGGCCCATTGAGGTAACGCCAACTCCCAGAAGATAGGGTCGCTGCCTGACCGCTGTCGGTCGAGTTGGTCGGGAGAGAGCTGGTAAATGACAGTGGCAGCAGGCAAGAAGATTCCGTGGTTCGCATCGGGGAGATACTCGTTCCAATGCATGAGAATTTTCTTGAAGGCATAAGAAACGGTAACACAAGCTCTCGAAGGAAGTGTAAGCAGAAGCTCCAAAAAGGCCATTTGCTCTAGCTGAACGCTGGGCTGGAATATCACCTTATCTGTTCGGACAGCGAAAAAGATTTATAAGTAGATGGTAAAAGTAAAAACACTGCAGCTTAAAAATACAGCAAAACACCAAGGTGAATCATGTAGAAATAGAATTGCTGGTCTCTATGGTACAAGAGCAAAAAAGTCATCTATTGTACAGTTACAGAGGCGGAGATGACCGCCATGATGGTTGGATGGCAAATCCACTGGTCGCCTGGCCGCACACCCAAGATCAACTGATAATCCAACTAGCCTTAAAGAAAGGTTTTGATTCATGAGTTAGATGACAGCTTGAAAACGCTATCAAAGGAGAGGGGATTGAAGCAAGATCACCGTGTGATTTTAAAGATGAACACAAGCTACCTGCCGCCATGTTGATCGGAGAGTCATTTATCCCAGATTGGTAGGTGACAGACAGACTACTGAAGTACATCTCAGCATACCAGGGAGAGGAATCAAGTAAGATGGCACGCGTTGGAAGACCCAAGTGATTGCAGAGTTCGATTTGCACTCCACCGTCAATGTCTCCCCTGCCTGTGGCATATTTCATGACTGATACACCACCTCCCGTCTCAGTCAGGAATCGTGACGTTTCAGTGGAGGGAACAGAGATTATGATGAGGTCATTGGCAAACTTATGTGCAGGTGAGTAGACTGCCACAACTCGATGCGTGTCCCAGCCTACTAACGAGGACAATCCAGAGGGGGGTTTCAATTCAAGATGTGATTGAGATTGAAGAATTATAATGTCACTACGATGTGCGACTTGGCACGTCTTGTTAATTCGACCACCCAGAAGACCTGTCAGCGACCATGGCTCTATACCAGGATAAATATAAATTTCAAAGCAAAACACATTACCTTGAACTGACCTATATAAGTGACGCCGATCGAATACGAATGTCAGAGATTGCCTTAGCTCTAGTGATAAACGTTTACACTGAGGATCCTAAAGTATAACGTAAGAAGCAATCAAGACTCACTGAACAAACTCTCCGGATACTAATAGACATGGCATTGTAAGTAGCCTTAAAAACCGACTTCGGTTTGAGCATACTGGCAAGACCACCTAGCTTTTTGCAAGGCAGCAATTTCGACCAAGGAGTGAGATTTTCTGTGCAAACTTCCTCGTGAGGAAGCTGAGCATAACGAAATACCCTGGAAACGTTGCTAAAAGGAAGCTTCTGAGTGAGGCCTGAGGGGCGATAAGATATTAGGGGTGATACGTAGTTTTGTGGCAAACCAAGCTGACTTAGTGAGGCACAAAATTGACCGGAAAGAGCTTCAAGAAAATAAGTCCAAGATTTGTCGACACTATAGGGTTTTAGGGTAAAGCCAAAGCAAAGTTACTCCATAGTCGAAGGAGAAAACCAAGTCCATATTTCAGCACCGCCAGATGCGGTAGGTGTAAATGGTGGTCCCCATTTTAATCGGTCCCAAAACCCCTGTGCTATTGACAGCTGGAATTCGTCAACATTGTATTTTGAGACTATGGTATATAGAGACTTCGGAAATATGTGGAAATTGTAATCTGAATTCACAATGAACTCTAGTTTCAGTCCTTACCACCACCTGTAGTTTTGCGAGTCACAAGGTTAAAGTGAAGACCGGAGAATCCATTGCCAAAATCTTTCACAAGTAATTCTTCCTCAAATTGGTCTGCAAGGGCTAGAGTTAGCCCTACAACGAAGAACTGGACAAATCGATACATGCGTGAGGGCAGCCAGCACAACAACCTTCAAATGCACCTCCCCCAATCCGCCTTATTAAAAAATCGTCTCCAAAAATTTATTTTTGCTTAACTTATTTGAAATGAGTAAAGAAATTTCCGCTCTTTGACATACTAATTGCGAAAAGAGATACCATTAACCCGAAAACACATTTATGGCCGATATAGCCTGCGACTCGATGTCGCAATCTGTTTCGTTGACCCATGACCGAGGAAGCTGCTGATACGACTCGCACCAAGGAAGTCCTCCAGGTTCCATCCAAAGAGCAATCAAAGATTGAGGTGTTCTTTAAGCCCGTTGGTGATGCACCATGTGTAAAAAAGGCAAAGTGGAAGGTAGCCAGATCTGATACCCTATCGGCAATTACGAGTTTTCTGTTCAAATACCTCAATCTTGTTCCACACAAGGATAACCTTTTCATCTTTGTTTCATCCAGTTTTACACCTCCTTTGGATACTGAATTGGGTACACTTTATGATTGTTTCAGTACCGAAGGGATGCTGATTCTGCAGTATTGTAAATCACAAGCCTGGGGCTAAGTGGTTTCTTTCATTCTTTTACCATCATTGTACATTTTTGACCAAAATAAACATCAGTGTGTGTATTTTTGCGTTTTACCGGGTCGCATGTTTGCAAGCCTCCGTAATTCTAGAGTAGTGGTTGCTTTGTATCTATCTCCACCTTCGTAGTTGTAATTATTTGTTCCCATCACCTTCAGTTTATGGCCAAACGGACTTATGTTCTCCCATTCCTATAGCACCATGAACTCCGGAATCGTTTGCATTTCGACTGCCATGCCACAGTTCTACGTGTTCCGAAATAAACCGATTGTTTTTTACTGCAGGGCAGATTTTAAGTAACTTTGGTCGGCCATTAGCACACGCTTCTGTTGAACATGCCAATAAATTGAATTGCTCACCTCTCGATGCAGACACAGCAGAACAGCTGTTCATTTGGTAAGGTGATTTGTTTTTCGATCGGCCTTTTTGAGGACGTAAAGCGGTGAGGGACTTTTTGTACGCTGCAATTAGCGTTAGTCTGTTTCAGCTAAAGGCTTACCCCTTGGAAGCCTTCAAATCCGTCTTTGTGTTTGGAACTCCTGTTAAGGTAAATACTTATCAAATCTCAAGCTCTTCGTGATATTGCCCCTTCGGAAAGGAAAATGATAACTTTTTATTACAAAGAAAACCGTTCGTTAGCTTTGCATGATAAGGAACTTGGGCGCGTCAAAATAATTAAGGAAGCCTTGTGTGATAATGGATAAGGCTTCTGCTAGTTATATCCGTTAGTAAAAATACAGTGCTATGAAAAGGCAAAATTTTGGAGGTTCGCTTAGGTTTCATAGCGTGAATCGATGGCCTTAGTGTTTAGGATTCGATCACCGCAAAAAATTATCTCCAAACGCCACTTAGCGGAGAAAATGGCTTGGCTTCAAGGTAGATTCTCGAATTACTCAAACAACTTTATGATTAAAGTAAAATTAAGGAATTTTGAGGAGACACAATTAGTTTAGGGTGTTTAAGTGTTAGTATTGTTGGGAATATAGTGCTTAGTGGCAGACTTATGATCCGTATGTTTATCAGCGAATTAATTTCGTACAAATTTTGCCTCATTTTTCTTTTTGTAACATTGGCTTACTCCTAACTTCCGCACTTTTTCAGATTTTGCAAGCTCACAGTGTCCGAAGATACGTTATGAAAGTACTGAATTCCATGCAACTATCAGAGGATGGTGAACAGGAGCTCGTCATACGTTACCACCACGCAGAAAGGGGCGGTTACTGTGATGTTGTTTTCCGTTTTCGGTGCCTTGCTTTCCATTCCGGGTGTGTTTCATTGCATGACAGTTCGATTAACACTTTCACCGTTCGGCAAACTAATCTTTATTCACCAATACATGATGGCATTCGGTTTTGCTGAAATGAGGCAGCAAAAAAGGAGTAAAGTAGAGTTGCATTATAGCAGCATATAACCCGATGAAAACTCTTGCGCTCAGGATAGAGCCTGAAGATATGGTCAGGAATGTTAGCGTTGACTAGTTGATTATGAGGGCATAGAAGGGCTGAGAACCCTGGGTAGGCATGGAGGACCTCGATAACAAGGCATTGGTACGTTACCAAGACTTGTTTTGACTGAATCACGTATTGTCAACGGTGTACCAGTTGCACAGAGCTGGCCTCCTATGCAAGGCAATTTTCAACTTTATTTTTAACGATGGTGTGAGTTTATCGGATGACAGTGGTCTACATGCTGTCCGAATGATTTTATTTCGTGTCCGCCATCGTATACGCTTGTTCATCAACGCGTACCAAGTGATTTGTCTATTTTAGGACGTATTTGAATGTGGATGTTTGGAAGGAAGCCTTGGGATCAGCACTAGGACAGCTTTGGTTACGACCCCTTCCCCTCTTCCATGAGGACAACAAAGGTAAAACTCGAAGCATAAACAAAGCAGACTGGTGTTAATTAACTTCAGGTGTCTCATGGACTCTCTTAGTTCGGAATTGGTTCCAATCCGGTAGGGCGGACCGCCAAGTAAGTTGTTTACTGTCTATAGAGTGGCATCTTCCATTACACCGCTTGAAGCAGCGTACCCTCCTGAAGTAATGGCCTCTAATGGTTAATGCTATCTTTGGATAAATGTAACAACTCAACTACTGCATTCTTTTTGCTGCGTACTTGCCACACTGAAATGGATTCACCTTAGCGTGCACCTCTGATCGTTCGTGACTTGAAGCGACACAGTAAGCAGCCCACTCTACCCAAACAACAACAGTTGTGAGAGGCCTGTTTTGTTCATTTCTATCCCCAGACCGCATTCACCACGAATTTTGTCGACGCTGAAGTCCCAAGTCGTGGACTACGCTCATGCTTTCCTGTCCTTTCAATAAACCAGGCCGATCTAAATGTTAGTTTACTCATGTGTAACTTAGTAAGCATTAATGATCAAAGAATGCAATCTATGAGGCTTTTCAGTTTCAGATACTTTATGTCTTCCTGAACCGAACACCATCACCGTCCTCCGATGATGCTTCAAAGGTTGACGACGGTATAACAGGGGCAATACCAAAAGCGCATTAATCAAAATAAATCATGAAGCCGATTTGCAATGATTTTATTTGATGCAAATTGACCAAGGAAGACAAAGAGACACCAATTTCAGTGAAACACAAGAGCTTTGCAAGGGAGAAGTGAATAGCAGCAGATGTTGAGCCGAGTTAGTTCCCTGTCTTGGTAGACGACGGTGAATTTGGAAGAAGGGAGGAGAGATATTGCCAAGTATGGGAGGTTTGAGCGGGTGGATCTGGAAAACGTTCAGCTGGTTCGCTTGGGGATGGCAGCATATTAAATAAGGAATCAGTGACTGCTTACATAGTTTTCATCAGCATAGTGAGATTAGATTAGGATGAGTTGGCAATAAGTTATTCCATCTCCAAGTTATGCAAGTAACAATCGTTGCGTGGAAGTCCGCGCACACAAGGTACTTATGGGTATGTAATAAAAGACTAAGTGGTGCCGCTTACGGAAGGCGAAGTCGAGAAGAAGGCTAGGTGGGAGATGAATAGGGCGGGGGGTACGTTCCCTCCTCCGATGACGATTAGTGCCTATCTCACGTCTGGACTCCTCTAAAATCATAAAAAATGGCAAGAGAAAGGCGGTGGTTGTGCAAACCAGTAGGATACCTGGACTCGGTTTCATAATGACAAGGCATTAGGCTAATATCTTTACGGCAATCTTAATGGGGAACGAGTGGAACGTACAGCACTCGATGCAGGCTTTGCCGATGGCATTAAATTAGGACCGGAGGCAGTCTCTCTATGGGCTCCGTCACACTCTCAATTACTGTTCATCTTATAGGCTACGTAACTGTAAACAGGTTATATGGCTCTCGCATAATCTCATCACAGGTACTGCATCTACAGCGATTGGTGCACAATTTCCGCGATGACAATAAACATTCACTGCATCGAGATTTGGGTGACTGTTGAATATTCATAGCAATGCATCATCGAAATTGCATTAAAATGAAGACGCGTGGTAAGAAGGCATTAGCATGTAAATCTAAAGATATTAGGAGAAATGTATCCACTCACCCTCTATTGCATTCGTGGGTCTTGGTTGCCTTCAACAGTGGGCGAGAGGGGGCACTGCTGATGCATGCTTTGTCGCCTGACTTCCTTATGAGGAAAAGAGTAATGATATCGGGATAAGATATGGAGATCAATCACCACAGCATCAAAACCATCTTATTTCTTCTTCCTGTGAATGGTAGCTTTTAAAGAAGAGAAGACTACTTAACATGAAAAAGGCTATTAAGATGGAGCCTCGACGGCCTTAAGCATTGAAGCAAAGATAATGAGGAGGAGAGGAAATGGGATAGGAGCGAGGCATATGCCACTAACTGCACATTTTAGTTGGGTCTGATTTAGTGGTGTCTGCTCCGATTCGGACGTCAGATCTGCTTTAGAGGTTGGAATCTCCGTCGGTACCGTAGTGGGTACCCCATAAGCTGTTAAAGTAAATGGTAAATTAATAGCCTCGCCTGCAGCAGATTCGGAGTTTGGTTCCAAGTTTTTTTCCTTCTTGCTTTCTGGCAGTTGAATTACCTATAAATAGAAAAATTACGATGAAAATTTACAGCCGAGAGGAAGAAAACTGTCCTTTATTCGATGCTCGTTTTGAAGCATCGACCGGTTCACGTTCACTTCGTTTCAAATTGCGTTTGTCTACCTGATAGCTGGTTGGATTCCATCGCAATGATTTACTAATGTGAGTAGCTAGCTCAGTCGATTAAAGTACGAGCAATATGTTGCTAGTAATTGGATGAAAAGAACATAAAAACTTACTCTAAACATTGATTTAGTTGGAGAGAGGCTTTTAGGTGCGATATTTGCTTCATATGCATCCATCTATTGTAAAAACGAAAGATTAGCGATATGAACGATGACGGCTGTGGTGGTGACACTAGTAGTGCGCACTGACGGAAAGGATTCGAGGAGGCATGGTCGCATATAAGGCCACAATTATTTCCCTTTCCAATGCAACAAACCACCGGCCACAGTACTTGGACGGGCAAACTGATCAGCAGCGTGGTTATGGAAATAGGGTGTTCCTCTAAGGTAGGAAGCTAATCATCATACCTGCTCGAGTAGTAAAGCTGATTGTAATGATTCGTCGGGATTTGATGAGGTCTGCCCTTTCAACGCAGCAGTAGGCGTCCCACGAGGCAGGGCAGTCGGTTGGACGTTACGATTTCCTACGGCAGGTGGCAGTGCCTAGACAATGTTTGACTATGCATTTGAGGATGCCAACGTAAGACGAAGAACAAAGTAGAGGGTGTCGGCTACGTGTGACCAAAATCGCCGGCTAAGTTACTTGGTAGTGGAGGTGGTGCCTTCTCAAGCCGAGGCTAAACAAACTCACCGCACCGTGTGGCTGACAGAGAGTTGGCTGCGGCAGCAGTTCTCCTTGACCAGTTGATACGGTGGGCAAAGTGACGGCGCCTTTGATTGAGCTCAGTTGTTTGCTTCCCTTACTCTGCACTGACCAGCCTATGTGCCGCGAGATCGCACTCACTGGCTTCCAGTGGGGCTCCGCAGAGCCGTGCGCATCGAATTTAGCAGGAAAATTGCAAGGAATTAGCGACGCAGGGAGCAACCAGGAAACCATGTCCGGCATTTCGGCCATTGGATCAGAAAAATCTTTGAGAAGATACAATATAAGAGCAACCAAATCATCAATATTAATAGGGTCTGAAGGAACCTTTGGTAGAAGAAGTGGCTGCAAGGGCTTAGGTAAATTTTCAGGATTGGCAATGGTGAGATTGCGAATAAACGCCACGTCGGTTGTAGGCGTGATGGCGAGCAATCCACACCTCGGTGGTTGGTAGATAGTTATGTGTGGACCCACGAAGTCTTCGCCCTGTTCAACAATGAAGTTTTTGTAATCAGGCAAGAAGTAAAGACCGAATCCGCCGTCAAGTCCATCCCAAGAGCACAGGAATGATGGGTGACCGGATAAGGCGAGAAGATTACCACCATGCTTAGGACTGCTAGGCAGTATGATGAAGGGATCGGTGGCGTTATCTTCGCATAAATACCTCGACAGCCAACAGATGAGCGACAATGCGTGGGCAGGTATAGTCACTTTTATGAAGACTGCATCTAGTGAAGCACACGTGTCCTTCCAAGGAGGTGTGAGTAGAGCTGGAGAGCAGAAGGAGCAGGAGGTGAGAGAAGGCAATGTTGAGAGGTGGGTGAAACAATGGTCACAGGCTCTTACATGTGCTGCCTTCCATGCCGAATCTCGGTGGCACTATAACGCTACCAATGACCTCGAGCAAGTCGTTCGAGGAGCAGGGGTAGAAGCAGAAGTCTTGATTGAATGGCACTGATTTGGTGGGCTTTTGCAAAGCCTGCAGTAGACCCACCACGCATAGCCTCATTGAGTCGATCGCCTCGTCACGCATGCGGGGCAAGCCACAGCTTGTGACCTGCCAAAATGAACCAGTGGTGGCACGGTGATGGACAAAACGAAGTCGACTGCTGCTTCCCTGCCCAATATGACTGAGTGGACTTGTGGGAAGCACAGTGTTATGTGGAGTGGGGTGTGGTANAGAGTAGATGGAGATCAGAACAAAACGTGAGCGTCCAGAGGGCGGTCTCGGGATTGTAGAAGTCGGGCACTTTGACAACGAACGTTGCCCGTATCACTCCACATCGTCTTCGCTCGGTGTGTGACACCCTGATAGTGTGCTCGTTCTGTGGCAGTTGTTGGTGTCGCCGTTGCCGTGTCAGCACAGACGATACGACTACATTGATATGCTTGCGAGCCTCAGGCTAAAATGATGACGAGAGTTGGTAGCCACGACACGATTGTGGCAAACAGGAGTGGTGAATCATGTTAACTGCCAGCAGCTCCAGCTAAGCTAACAAATCCCTCTGTAAATGTTTCAAATCGATCCAAGTAAGGTGGAAAATGGCTCGCAATAAAGCATCCTTACTGTCATGCTCATATTATAGAAAAAAATGGAGTAAAACCTGATAGAAATGAATTTTACGGCAACCAGTCAGCTGAAGTGGATGTATCGTAATCTCTTGGCAAATAAATGCATGAGAGATTGCGAAACTGCAGAAGTAACCAAGTCACGCTGCATCAGTTCATGAAAAGCATGAGGTATAGCAGAATTGCCATAAGCCACCTAGCGGAATGGGAATGTAAATCGCAAATTCAAAGCATGGAATTAATAGTCATAGATAGTGGTAAGTGTCAAAATCGGATAATCTCCAATAAACATTCTTTATCAAAATTCAACAGTAAAGATCTCTGAGGTGTAGCACATCCTTCGGTTTCCCTATGACAAGCCAAAGCAAAAGGAGGTGGAATCACTCTGGTAGTGCATCAAACATTCAATGCGAATGATTTTTAACAGGGTTTGCTACTACTACACACACCGTGGCTGCGTCAGTGGGTGATCAAGAACGGAAAGGTGATGAGACTTGCGAAACGAATGCCATGGAAATAGCATGAAATCTGTTGAAATGCTTCCTGCTTAGTAGAGCAGGGCGTGACTTACAGAACCACAATACGAGCAATAGGAGGAGATGATTTTTGAATCAGACGATGCCGACGACATGGTTCGTGTTGTACAAAGAAGGGATTGTACGCGTGAGTTGGACTTATAGCTGTGGGGCACAAGAGAGGAATAGTGGAAATAGGCTGATCTACAAAGTGGGTAGTAGGAACTGGAGACTAACCGAGTGAGTTGAGAAAAGAGATTGTTCTGACGGAGCAGCACACACGATAGATGTGAGCGAAAGCGAGCAGTGACCGAGGTTGAGCTTTGGTCAGTATATATAGACAGCGACAGCTGCGACGAATACATGTTATGGAAGAGCATTGGTCCAACCCGATTAGAGGTGAATCAAACTCGATATGTGAGCGAGTGTCAGACACGATGGAGTTCGTGGTGTGATTACCACTTTTAATTTGCAGCGTGATGATGAGAACTAAGAGGGATTGGAAACCAAATTCCAAATTTAAATAGAGATACCACTTATAACTACAATGAGGCGTCAAATTAATCAATCATGCTATAATGTAAAAAGGGTCGCTGCCACATAGGAATGAGAGAGTACCTGAAAGGCATTCCTCGCATTGGATATGCAATTTTGTTATTAATTGTTTATCCATGAGGACAGATGAAAAAATGCTTACACTGTGATGCACAAGGACTGTGATAATTTACTTTAAAAGCCGTATTTGCACTAATTTGACGTCCCCAATTCCTACTACAGCAGTCGCGATATGATTGCAAGTATCAGAGTGGTATTGTAGAATTGACAGTTTCTTATAGGGTGCAATGGTGCAGAAATAAGGCTATCCCTGTAATACTTTGTTTGCCTTGACTACTTGTTTCGGTGACTTGGGTGGCCATATTGGTCTAGCCGAGATGGCTGGTCTCCGGGCCATGCCAGCAGCCCCGATTCCTCTGCCTGCTGAACATTACATATATATATATATATATGTATATATTCTGCACTAGCATTATGCCTCCTTTTGCCTTAAAGGAAGCCTTGCGACGCTGCATTGTTAATAGCGATTAGCAGACCCGACTTTAATGGATTTCCATCCCTATCTGTAGTGGTGTGGAAGAAGTGCATGCGCTACGGATGGGGGAACTTCTGGCGTTCCATAACAGGAGGACTGAGAGTGAAGTTTGCATTCAAAATCTCTCCTACTCTGCGTTCTGCAAGAAAGGTATTAAAAACTGAAGCGATACTAGTCGTTAACCACACGAAAACAATTCGCTGCGAAGATTCCCTTAACATACGTGCTTAAGAAGATCGGTGTTGTAACGTCTCCTGATAGAAAAGCTGATGCTCCTCGGAACCTCTTATTCTAAATTTGGTTCTCAAATTGAATAGAACTCTAAGTCGATTCGAACAGCCAAGAGGGACCAGTGACATAATGGTCAAGCGCTTCCTCAGTCGCGCACGAATTTTGATGACTGGCACGGTTGGCTCGTAGGTGTTTATTCCAGCACCGATTACGTTGTGATGGCTGACGCGGGAGGTTTACCAGGAGGAGCGTAGGAGACGACGCCCGGTTTAGGTTTCAATTTCGTTTACTTGAAGGGCCAAATTATCGTACCCAGCTGGCTAGTATTATGCCTTCTTACGCATTCAAGGAAGTCTCGACACGCTACAATCCCTTTATCAGAGCCCAGAGTTACACCACTCCTCTCCCCTCCTTGACGCTGTCCCTAACGCTCCCCTCGATCGACCGCCCCACCCCCTCTACCACCCACAACAAAGGAATCCGTATCGTGCAGCTGGAGCTGGAGTTGTGTCCTGTGTGAAAACTGCATTGAGGCTAATGCAAGTAGGCTGCATATCAGATGTATCTGTGTGGCTTATCGTAGAGACCACCGGACTACAGACAGTGACATAGCGAAGGACCAGATTGGGCACAGTTTCGTGGGACTAGCGTCTCTTCGTCTCTTCCCCTCACCATGTTTTCTCATTCACTTCGGAGATGCCCAGCCAACTAAGTGGGGCCCATTAAAATTACTGGCACTTTGGTGAGGGTTTTCAACCTAAGCTCATTCCACTGCTAGCGGAAGCGTCACTGCGATTAGGGCATACACTGCATCGCAACAGACGAACATTTTACAGAGACTAGCGAAGCACCAGTCCAATCCTTGGTGACTATTTTGCCTCAGTTCAAGGGCTGGCGTTACTACCATGCTTTTGTAATACGTCGCCGGGTGCATATGCTGAACATGAGACAACTGATGACGATCCACACAGGGAAGTGAGAATTTAATGTCTAACTTCGCCAACTACCGCGGTTTCGCGTTCTGCAGGAGGGCTATAAACGGATGAAGGGACACTGGTTGTAGATCACCCAGATTATTTTGTTACGGAGTTGTTCGCCATACCCGCACGCAAGCATAACACGCGTGAACTCACGGCAACCCTTCCAGATCGCTGCCAGCTAAATGCTGAGGTCATCTGCCTAAACACGTGTAAATGGCTGAAAACATGGTGTTGTGTGTAATGGTTGAGAATTAGCATGTCGTTTTTGGTGGTTGTACTCGGATCTGAGCTAGCAACAGCCATCACGTGCTGATCTAATAAATGCTGTCCGGTCGTCACCATGAATAAAATACTTCCAAACACAAATTCAGGAACAGTAAAAAATTGCTTGCACATATTTGTATTTCGGAACACTAAAATGTATGACCAATTACACAATAGCAGAGAACAAAGAATAGCAGCTTAGGAAAAGGGCTTATAGAGTTGAGACTTGATGCGGCAGTCATGGTGGCAAGTGGGGATGGGAGGAAGAACAGAACGTATGTTTGCACACTGAATCGACTGAACGACTTCATGTTGGCCGAAGTGAGGAGAGCCCTGTAAAGGTAAATGAAGGTTGTGTGAGTGCAGTGAGATTGGCATATTGGAGGTGGAGCGCAGTGCAATCGTGACTGTGGGCTGAGTGGTTGTTTGGACGTACGCCATTGCCTCAATCAGTTGAGCAATACGAGTACTACGCACTGCAAACCATAACAAGACTGGCATCGTTAGACACAAAGTAGCTATGAGAGCGAACTCGAGGTAGCTGTGGGTGATGTTAGTGTTTGTCCAGTGATTACCGGATAAAGTGGAGGCACGAAGATTAGCAAAGTGGGAAGGCGTCGGTACCATCATGACGACATAACCGACCTCTGAACTAGTCTCGCTCTGCATCCACAACCTCGAATTCTGACGATCCACGAGACGTGTCCGAATCTATTGGTTCACGGCAGCTGGATGTGGTCACATCGGCGTCATGGTCCTAGACATGCAACCAAAGCAATAAATGCACAACCACTCAACGAAGCTTCCACCATCGAATGCGACTGCAGGTGACAAGTGTTGGGGTGCCACTGATGAAGCATTGCCTCAAGCTACTCAAAGCCAGACCCTATTAATATCCTCGTAGCAAACAGTCGGTTCGGCTAGATTGAGGTGCAGCAAAGTGAACATGTTCTTTTCTCGGACTGGTGGGCACTTACCCATTGCTCTGTGCACAGTGCCAACTATGCATTGGTATGACGGTTAGGTAAATTTAGAAGCAGTTCTAATTGATAGGACCTATCGCCACTAACTGACAAGTGGAGAGCGAATGCAAACACACCACTTTGTCCTTCACGCTTGCCTCATCCGACGACACGCGTTTCGGTGGATCGGGTGCCTTCCCCTCTGTCTTCGAGGACTTCTCACCATCGGACATGCTCTCACGAATGACATCCAATGTAGCGATAAATTGGTCGAGGGACACGGAGGCTGGGTAGTTGGCTGAGACAGGCAACCTCACAACAGGCTCATCTTTTTTTCCGGGTCGTAGAAGAGCAGGC
>LWMK02000001.1:1251165-1265458 GCA_001693075.2 Taenia saginata
GAGGGGAGGGGGAAAGCGTGGGAATCTTACCGTTGCCAGATCACTGTAGAGTAGATGGAGATCAGAACAAAACGTGAGCGTCCAGAGGGCGGTCTCGGGATTGTAGAAGTCGGGCACTTTGACAACGAACGTTGCCCGTATCACTCCACATCGTCTTCGCTCGGTGTGTGACACCCTGATAGTGTGCTCGTTCTGTGGCAGTTGTTGGTGTCGCCGTTGCCGTGTCAGCACAGACGATACGACTACATTGATATGCTTGCGAGCCTCAGGCTAAAATGATGACGAGAGTTGGTAGCCACGACACGATTGTGGCAAACAGGAGTGGTAAATCATGTTGATTGCCAGCAGCCTTAATCAATGGCATGAATGAGAACTCATGGAGCACAGCTCCAACGGAGCTTTGAGAAGGACTTTGTGAACGCTGCCAAAGGGATCCAAACGGGCTGTGAAATGGTCAATAGCGGAGCATGCTTCCTGGTGTGCTGCTGTTATGGAGAACGAATCAGTGTTCTAAGAGGCGCCAGCACCACCTGCATGGCACTGGGCCAACTAAACTCAAGTGACCAAACAAAAGGCAAGAGAGAGTGCGAAACTGCACGAACAACCAAGCCATGCAGTCACGTCAGGTGGCAGGATGCTAAGCGTGGAATTGCTAGTCATGCAATGTGACACGTGAGCAACTTGAGCAATCTCTACTTGACGTTCTGCACCACTGAAAAGATGTAGCACACTCCTTCGGTCTGTGTGACGTGGCAAAGCCGTTGGGGAGAGAACCACGAATGAATGACCACGGCACTTCATACTACTACACACACCGTGGCTGCGTCAGTGGGTGATCAAGAACGGAAAGGTGATGAGACTTGCGAAACGAATGCCATGGAAATAGCATGTAATCTGTTGAAATGCTTCCTGCTTAGTAGAGCAGGGCGTGACTTACAGAACCACAATACGAGCAATAGGAGGAGATGATTTTTGAATCAGACGATGCCGACGACATGGTTCGTGTTGTACAAAGAAGGGATTGTACGCGTGAGTTGGACTTATAGCTGTGGGGCACAAGAGAGGAATAGTGGAAATAGGCTGATCTACAAAGTGGGTAGTAGGAACTGGAGACTAACCGAGTGAGTTGAGAAAAGAGATTGTTCTGACGGAGCAGCACACACGATAGATGTGAGCGAAAGCGAGCAGTGACGGAGGTGGAGCGTTGGTCGGTAGATATATGTAGACAGCGGCAGCTGTGACGACCTCATGAATGAGGGGGCGCATCGTCGCCACCCGGCCATCCGATTGGTCGTGAGTGAAACACACCACAACGGAGTTCGTGATGTGGTGTCGCCTCGAGGTCACAACGCGATGACGAGGTGTGGGGCACCTGGGAGGGAGGGGGCGGCAGGCGACTTGGAAAACAAATTCTAACCTTGAAATCGGAGTGTGGCTAAATGAGTTGACGCCTCAGCGCAGTCGTTTGTGGTATGTCGAATTGAGAGGGTCGCTGACACAGGAATGGGAGTTGTGGTATGTCGAATTGAGAGGGTCGCAGACACAGGAATGAGAGGGAGACTACTTGGAAGGTATTCTGGGTGGTGGACATGATCTTTCAATATTAATTGTTTGCCCATGCGGTTAGGAGTAAACTTGTTTACCCCATGATGCACGATAGCTTCGATGCTTTATTCGAGACTGACACAGGAATGGGAGAGACACTCCTTGAATGGCCTTCTCCATGGTGGACATGCAATTGTGCTATGCATTGTTGGTCCTTGAGTATAATGGAAAGAGTGTCGGTCGCATGATGCGCAGTGGATAGGATCAGAGTGCTATTGTAGACTTGAGTGTAGCCTTTTATTCTCCGAAGAGCGATTCCCCAATGAGGGTGACTCGAAGCGTCCTGGTGGGACTTGCTCATTTCGCCACACAGTGAGCAGCCTCCTCTACCTAAACAATGGCATTCAGCCATTGTCACACTGTAATTACCTCCTTCATACACTCTGCCCGAACCACAATGGAGACAGTGGTGTGAAGCCTGCAGTCACTGAAGACACTGACACAGTTTTGTTAGTTGCTACGCACAGACTGCATTCACTGTGAGTCACGTGGACTCCGAAGTGCCAAATCATGGACGGCGCTCGTGTTTCCACGTCACCTCGATAAACCGAGCCGATCTTGCTTTCGCTTTAATCACGTGTAACCTAGTGAGCATTGATGATGAAGTAATACAAGGAATGAGGACTTCCAGCTGCGGGTGCTCTATGTTGCGCTGGAGTGAGCACTGTCACCCACCTCCGATGATGCCTCAAAGGCTGAGGGCGGTCGAGGAGTGGCAGACCAAACGCGTAGAATGCGGTTCATATTCTCTGCCTCGAGCACGACGAACGGCGAAGGCATTTCGCAGTACTTTCACTCCATGCAATTGGACAGAAAGGGCGGAGAGACAGCCACTGCAGTGAGACGCAGGAGCTTGAAGGGGAGAGAGGTAAGAAGCATGAGCTGATGAGCAGAGCCACTTCTCCGTCTTGGTGGATGAGGATGGAGAAGGAATGAGGGAGGCAGAATGCTGCCGAGCATGGGACGCTTAAGCAGGTGGATTAGGAGGCAGTCAAGTGATTGCTTTGCGAATAAAAGCATGCGCAATCAGGAAGCAGTGACTGCTCACATGGTTCCCATCAGCACAGTGAGATTCGATTGGGACTAAAACATACAAGGTAAGCAACCTCTAAGACATGCAAGTCTGTGCACGCAAAGTACAATTGGGCATGTAGTCAATCACTAAGGCATGTCACTTACGAAAAGCGTTGGTCAGAATATAGAGAGACCGAGGCAGCTGTGACGACCACATGAATAAGGGGGCGCATCGGCGCCACCCGGCCACCCGATTGGCCGTGAGTCAAACACACCACAACGGAGTTCGTGATGTGGTGTCACCTCGAGGTCACAACGTGCTGATGAGGGCTGGGGTCATGGAAGGGGGAATTTGGGAAACAGCTTTCAGCTGGTAAATCGAGATACCACAGAGAGCTGCATTGAGGCGTCAAATCAATCAACCACGCTGCGATTTGAAAGGCTCGCTGATGCATGGAGTGGGAGAGATCACTTACAAGGCGTTCTGTGTGGTGGATTCGTGCTTTCCTAAGTACTTCTTTGTCCATCAGGATGGGAGGATGTGTTTTCCCGATGATGCACATGCGTCAACAGTTGTAATGCGATGTGTTGAGGCCACCGAAAGAGCGAATATTCCAGTGATAGGCTCACATTCCGATGCTAATACATCTCACGGTTGGTAACTTGAAGCGTACTAGTAAAAATTGCTCATTTTTCGACGGAGTGAGCAGCCTGCCTGCTCTACCCGAACAATGGCATTCAACCTCTGTTAGCCTGTACTCACCGCTTTCATACACACTTCCCACACCACAACGCAGGCAATCATGCGAAACCTGGAGTCGGTGTAGGCACCCACACTGGTTTGTTCATTCCCATCCCCCAAATGCATTCACTGCGAATCATGTGGACTCCGCAGCGCAGAGTCATGGACTACGCTCAAGCTTCCCCATCCACTCAATAAGCGGTGCCGATGTGATGGTTAGTTTAATCACCTCTTACTTAGTAAGCATTAATGATCCACTAATGCAGTCTATGAGAGCTGACAGCTTTTGGATCTCCTATGCCATTGTGGACCGAGCGCCGTCACCGACCTCAGATGATGCTACAAATGCTTACGAGGTTCGATCAGTGGTGGTGCCAGAGGCGTAGAGCGGGTTTCACATTCTCTGCCTCACTCAAACTAAACAGTGAAGCCATTTCGCAATAATGTAATGCCAATGGAAAGTGGACGACAAAGAGACAATGGCCTCAGTGAAATGCAAGAGCTTTCGAATGGAGAGAGGTGAATAGCGTGAGTTGATAAGAAGTGTTGGAAGAAGGGAGAAGGAATGCTGCCGAGCATGGGAGGTGTGAGCTCGTGGATTTGGAGGACGTTCAGCCGATTCACTGGGGGATAGAAACATGCGAATTGGAAATCTGTGGCTGCTTGCATGATTACCATCAGAATAGTGAGATGAGATGAGGGCTATTTGACCACTGAAGTGAAGCCACCTTCAAGTTATGGCAGCAACCGCCGCTGCGCGGAAGTCGGTGCACAAAGAATACTAATGGATATGAAGTGAACAACTGAGTCATGCCACTTACGGAAAGCGAAGTCGAGAGGAAGAAGGGGTGGGCGGGTTGGAAAGGGTGGGGAAAGGTTTGCCTGCTGCGAAGACGCTTGGCGCCTAAAGTACGCCTCGTCTCTTCGAAAATAAAGACAAGTGTTAAAGAACTGCGGTAGATGTTCAAGGTAGTTGGGTTAATGATGACAAGGCATCGTGTTAACAATGTTGCAATGACCCACTGATTTCCTCCTTCACGGCTGGTTTCAAACAACCTTGCTCGACCATTAGCGCACGTCTGTGTGGAGGACGCGAGGACATTGACTTGATCTCCTCACAATGCAGACAAAACAAAGCGGCCCTCATTTGTCGAGGTGATTTGTTCTGAGGACGTGAAGCGCTGAGCGACTTGTTATGCGCCGCATTTCAGAGTTGGTCTTAATCAGCTCCAGGCTCACCCTTCGCAAGCCTTCACATTCGTCTCTGTGATGGTCTCCCGCCACGGTTAGCACTTGTTAAATCTCGAGCACTACGCAATAATGCTCCTTGGGGCAAGACGAGTAATGACTCAGTATTGTAAAGGAGACCATTGGTCGGCCGTGCATGCTGCTGAGGAACATGGCAGCATCTAACTATGTGGGGAAGTCTTGTAAGATGTTGGACACGTCGATGATGGGGAGGGGATTCTGGTAGTGATATCCAGTAGCAGAATGCAGTGCGATGCAGAAGGCTTGGTTGGAATGCGGCTTGCCGAACTACACAAACAATGATATGGTGAAAGTAGGGTAGGGAAGTGTTGAGGGAACGGCAGTTTGATGTGGGAGTAGAAGAGAGAGAGTTGTTAGGGAGACAGTGCTTGGTGGCAGACTTGTGGTTGGTACAGTTGTCAGCGAAACCAATTAGTGTAAGTCCCACCTTGTTTCGCCGCTTCCTTTCTTGCCTCACTCCCACATTCCGCCTTCCCACTGATTGTGCGAGCTGTCGGTGTTGGAATTTACATTATGGAAACGCCATTGCATGATAGCATGAGAGCATTCGGCTTCGCCGAAAGGAGGCAGCAATGAAGGGGAAAGCAGAGTCGCATGGAGGCTGCATCCAATGCGATGAGGACTGTTGCACGCTGAACAGAGCCTGAAGATGCGCCAAGGAATGTGAGCGTTACGCTCTCGATTATTAACAAGGCGTGGAAGTGCAGACGACCCTGGGTAGGGACGGAGGACTTGGATGCCAAGATGGTGGCACGTTACGAGGCATCGTTTCCAATGGCATGCATGCCGTCAACAGTGTTTCGGTTGGGTGTCCTCCTATGCAACGAGATGTACAACTCTGATTTCATTGATGGTTGGGGTTGAAGTGTTGGCAGTGGCCTACGTGCTGTCAGAATGGCTTTATTTCGCATCCGCCATCGTACCTGCATGTTCGCCAACGCCTACCGACCGATTTGTCTGTGTTGGGAGCATTTAAAGTGGAAGTCTGGAGGGAACACCTTGGTTACGACCACTTCCTGCCTTGCATGAGGTTAGAAAGTGAACAACGGGAAGCCTGAACGAAGCCGACTGATGTTATCAACTTCATGGGCATCAAGGAAACCCTTAATTCGACATTACATTCAAGCCGGTAGTGCGCATTGCCAGGTACTTTGCTTAATGTCCATGGAGTGCCATCCCCAATTACACCATTTGAAGCAGCGTAGTCGCCTGAACTGCTGGCCTCTAATGAATAATGCCACACGCATTCTATTGGCTTACTTTCTCTGCGTACGTGCCGCATTGCAATGGAATCAGCCTAAAGCGGCCGTTTGATCGTTAGCGACTTGATTCCCACTAGTAGTATTCGCCCTTGTCCACACTGTGGCGTTCAAGACGCTTCTCCTGATTCCTACGACTGGGTGCATATGCTGCACATGAGACAACTGATGACGGTGCCTACGAGGACGTCTGAGCTTAGCGTCAAGCCCCGCCAAGTAGCCTAGTTGCGTGCTCTGCAGGAAGGCAATTTGTGGGTGAAGGAGCACTGGCTCCATATCACCTGCATTAGTTCGTTATGGAGTTGTCCACCATTGCTGCATGCTATACCACTTCCACATCGCTGCCAGTTGAATGGCTGACCCTCAGTGGAACCTGGGTGCCGCGGTCATCTACCAGGACACGTGCAAATTGATAAAACATGGTTTTGGTATGTAGTGGCTGAGGCTAGTCACGTGCTGATCTAACCTCTGCCGTCCGGTCCTCACCATGAATAATATGCCTCCCACACAAGGCCAGATACAATGCGATTTCGTTCACACAAATTTGCATTTGGAGCACAGAAAGGTCTCACCGAGTTAAACAATAGCAGAGAACAAAGAATAGCAGTTCGGGAAGAGGCCATATCGATTCAAGACTTGATGAGGCAGTCATGGTGGCAAGTGGGGATGGGAGGAAGAACAGAATTCCAACTAATGTACGTATGTTTGCACACTGAACAAACTGAACGACTTCATGTTGGCCGAAGTGAGGAGAGCCCTGTAAAGGTAAATGAAGGTTGTGTGAGTGCAGTGAGATTGGCATATTGGAGGTGGAGCGCAGTGCAATCGTGACTGTGGGCTGAGTGGTTGTTTGGATGTACGCCATTGCCTCAATCAGTTGAGCAATACGAGTACTACGCACTGCAAACCATAACAAGACTGGCATCGTTAGACACAAAGTAGCTATGAGAGCGAACTCGAGGTAGCTGTGGGTGATGTTAGTGTTTGTCCAGTGATTACCGGATAAAGTGGAGGCACGAAGATTAGCAAAGTGGGAAGGCGTCGGTACCATCATGACGACATAACCGACCTCTGAACTAGTCTCGCTCTGCATCCACAACCTCGAATTCTGACGATCCACGAGACGTGTCCGAATCTATTGGTTCACGGCAGCTGGATGTGGTCACATCGGCGTCATGGTCCTAGACATGCAACCAAAGCAATAAATGCACAACCACTCAACGAAGCTTCCACCATCGAATGCGACTGCAGGTGACAAGTGTTGGGGTGCCACTGATGAAGCATTGCCTCAAGCTACTCAAAGCCAGACCCTATTAATATCCTCGTAGCAAACAGTCGGTTCGGCTAGATTGAGGTGCAGCAAAGTGAACATGTTCTTTTCTCGGACTGGTGGGCACTTACCCATTGCTCTGTGCACAGTGCCAACTATGCATTGGTATGACGGTTAGGTAAATTTAGAAGCAGTTCTAATTGATAGGACCTATCGCCACTAACTGACAAGTGGAGAGCGAATGCAAACACACCACTTTGTCCTTCACGCTTGCCTCATCCGACGACACGCGTTTCGGTGGATCGGGTGCCTTCCCCTCTGTCTTCGAGGACTTCTCACCATCGGACATGCTCTCACGAATGACATCCAATGTAGCGATAAATTGGTCGAGGGACACGGAGGCTGGGTAGTTGGCTGAGACAGGCAACCTCACAACAGGCTCATCTTTTTTTCCGGGTCGTAGAAGAGCAGGCCCACTGATCTTGTGAACTTTATCATCAGGCGTGAACAACGTTATGCACTTGTGGTTTGGACGCGAGAAATCGATCCGAGGACCCAGGCAGGTGGAGTCTTGGAACACCAATACTGTGCCAATGTCCGGTAGGTTAGTCATCCGATACCCGTGTCGATTGGAAGCCCAACAGCATGTGAATGCGGAGCGATTGTTGAAGGGACAAATGGAGCCCATGTGACCCTCGCTGCCAGGTACGAATATCATCGGTTGGACACGACGGGTGGTGCACAGGTAGTTGGCTAAATTGGCGAAAATGGCTTGTGTGTGTCGCGGCACTTTCAGAGAGATGGTGGTGGATGGCGATCCATCCGCAACACGGGGTGGAGCATTGGGAGCTGCATGCATAGCTTCGACATCAGAGCGATCCGATGATGAGTCCTCGTAGTCGGCAGCTCCTACAATTATCCATTCACAGTGGGATAAACATAAGGAAGTCTTCCAGACATAATTAGGTTTGGGGTGCAGAAGGCTATGCAATACCTTGAATGCTTCTATAACTTTCTTTGTGAGGTGGATTTGCGCCACTCGCATCTCCCTTAGCAGCCTACAAAAGCAGAATCACACGATTGCAAATGAATAAATACGCAATACTTTCTATAAATGCTTGATATGAAGCGGCATGATGGAGAGGTTTATAGATTAAATGCAATGCCATTGAATCTTATCACGGATTTGGCATCGGAGGAACGGAATTGATGCTAACGCTATGCTTAACTATGAAGAGCATTCACCTTGCAAGCGAATATGCGACGAGCGGAAGATGGATAAATGCCTGGTCCTGACGACATCGTTCGTGTTCCACAAAGAAGGAATGGCACACGCAAAGCAGACTTCACGTTGTGGGACACGAGGAGAGGGAGCGAACAAGTACGGTGGTGTAGTGAATCGGTGGTAGGGATGGAAAGAGAGAGTGCCCTGACGGAGCAGCACACACGTCTGCAGTGGGCGAAGGCGAGCAGTGATGGAGGTGGAGCGTTGGTCGGTATATGTGTATATATATACATGTATGGACAGCGGCAGCTGGGCGAACACATGTGTTAGGGGGCATTAAGGCAACCCGATTGGATGTGAGTCGAACTCGACGTCAGAACGAATGTCCGACACGACGGAGTTGGTGATGTGGTGCCACCTCGAGGTCACAACGCGATGTCGAGGTGTGGGGCAACTGGGAATGAAAGGGGGCGGCAGAGGACTTCGAAAACAAATTCTAACCTTGAAATCGGAGTGTGGCTAAATGAGTTGACGCCTCAGTGCAGTCGTTTGTGGCCTGTCGAATCGAGAGGGTCGCTGACACATAGGAATGATGGAGAGACCACTGTGTGTCCATGAGGATGTTAGGGTGTCTACCCAATGATGCACGATAGCTTCGATGCTTTATTCGAGAAGCCGAATTCGCACCCCGTTAACGGCTGCAGTCACTGCTAGATCAGTTGCGAGCCGATTGCAAGTGTTAGAGTGGTATTGTGGATTTGACTGTTTCTTATTCCTCTCACAAGAGCGATTCCCAACGATGGACACATAATGGGAACACAAGACCTCTCACGCTCGGCAGCTTGAAGTGCACCAGTAAGATTTGTCCATTTTCCGACACAACGTAAGCAGCCTCCTCTACCTAAACAATGGCATTCAGCCACCGTCAACTTACAATCAGGACTTTCGTACATGCTGCACAAACCACAACTCCACTTGCATCGACCTTTTCAGCTTATCGAATGAAGGTGGCCTACATGCTGTCCGAATGGCTCTAGCTCGTGTCCGCCATCGTGCCCGCATGCTGGTGAACGCCTGATGAGCGATTTGTCTCTTTGGGTCGTAGTTAAATGCTGGTGCATGAAGGGACGCCTTATGATCAGCACTGCGAACAATTTGGTTAATGATGGTAGAACTCGAAGCATGAGCAAAGCAGACGGATGTGAATGCGTTTCAGTGGTGTCATGGACTCTGTCAGTTCGGAGTCGGTTTCAGTCGGGTAGTGTGGATGGCCGAGTAAGTGATTTGCTCTCCATAGAGCGGCATCTTCTGCTACACCATTTGGAGCAGCGGTGTCTCCTGAACTGCTACATTCTAACGAGTGATGCTGCCATTGTATATCTGCCACAACGCAACTACTGCATTCCTTTTGCTGCCTACTTGCTCTTTCAAACGGTGCAAGCTTGAAGTAGCCCTGTGGTAACTCGTGACTTGAAGCGACACAGTAATCAGCCTACTCTACTCAAACAGTGGCGTTCTGCCATTGTCAACCCATTTCAAGACCTCCGAGCACACTCCCGATCCACAATACAGACAGTGGTGGGAAGCCTGAAGTTGGTGAAGACACTCACACACTTTGTCCATTTCTATGCACAGACTGCATTCAGTACGAGTCACGTGGACTGCGAAGTGCAGAGTCATGCACTCGTCACCGTCACCGTCACCGTCAGCGTTCTACGATACTACCTCCGAGACTGACGACGGCCGAACTGCGCTCAACCGAACGCGTAAATTGGCACTTATCCTCTCCGCCCCAATCGAAACAAACGGTCGAACCAATTGGCAATGCTACTATCACTGCCAAGATGGAAAGTAACCAGGGCCTTTGTGGACGCTTCTAATGATTCCTTTTGTCGGTGCATATGCTACTCATGGGAGAACTGACGACGGTCCCTACAAGGAGGTCTGATTTATTCTCCATCTTCGCCAACTAGCCTAGTTCCGTGCGCTGCAGGAAGAGACACCAGACTTAAATCGCCTGGATCAGAATGTCAGGGAGTTGTCCGCCACACCGACATGCAAACAGAACATGTGTGAACTCGCAATACGCTCTCCACACCTCTGCCAGCTGAATGGCTCACCTGCATTGGAACCTGGGTGCTGCGGTCATGTAGCTGGACAAGTGTAAACGGATAAAACAGTGGCTTTGGTACGTAATGTTTGGGATGGAAGAGACCGTTTTCAAAGTGGTGCACGTGCTGCTCTAACAAACGTCGTCCCGTCCAGACCATGATTAAGAAATCTGCCCAACAGTGCCTCAATGAAAATGAAGTGTGGAACCAATTGGCAATGCATTCATTTAATGCAAACGGACAAAGGGAGGTAGAGAGACAGCCATATGGGTGACACACAAGAGCTTCCAAAGGGAGAGGGTGAATAGCGGGAGTTGATAGGCAGATCTACTTCTCCTTCTTGGTAGACGACGATGAAGCTGGAAGGAGGGAGGAGGAATGCCGCCGAGTATGGGAGGTTTGAGTGGATGCAGTTGGAAAGCGTTCAGCTGAGTCACCTGGGGATGAAAGCACGCGAATTAGGACTCAGTGACTGCTTACCTACCTTCCATCAGCATAGTGGGATTAGGTTGGGACTACTTGACCACTTAGGTTAATCCATTGGAGGATATGAGAGTAAGCACCGTTGCGTGGGAATCTGTGCACACAAAGTACTTGTGGGCACTAATGAATGACACTTACGCAAAGCGAGGTCGAGAAGTAGAGTAGGTGGTCGAGTTGGATGGGGTGGGGAAAGCATTAACTTCTCCGAAGACAGCTAGGGACATTTGACACAAAGTAGCTATGAGGGCGAACTCGAGGTAGCTGTGGGTGATGTTAGACTCGAGGTAGCTGTGGGTGATGTTAGTGTTTGTCCAGTGATTACCGGATAAAGTGGAGGCACGAAGATTAGCAAAGTGGGAAGGCGTCGGTACCATCATGACGACATAACCGACCTCTGAACTAGTCTCGCTCTGCATCCACAACCTCGAATTCTGACGATCCACGAGACGTGTCCGAATCTATTGGTTCACGGCAGCTGGATGTGGTCACATCGGCGTCATGGTCCTAGACATGCAACCAAAGCAATAAATGCACAACCACTCAACGAAGCTTCCACCATCGAATGCGACTGCAGGTGACAGCTTCCACCATCGAATGCGACTGCAGGTGACAAGTGTTGGGGTGCCACTGATGAAGCATTGCCTCAAGCTACTCAAAGCCAGACCCTATTAATATCCTCGTAGCAAACAGTCGGTTCGGCTAGATTGAGGTGCAGCAAAGTGAACATGTTCTTTTCTCGGACTGGTGGGCACTTACCCATTGCTCTGTGCACAGTGAATTGCTCTGTGCACAGTGTCAGCCATGCATTGGTCTGACGGTGGGGAAGATTACTCATCATGGAAAAGACCATTGAGGTGGAGCCTCGATGGTCTTAAGTACTGAAGCAGTGGGATAATAAGGAGGAAAGGAAATGCAAGTGCAAGCATAGCACAGGCCACTAACTGCGCATTTCCGTTGGGTCTGATTTGGTGGTGTATGCCCCGACCCTGGTGTCAGCGTTCCTACTGCCTTTGCAATGCCCGTCAGCACTGGATGGATTACTCCATCGTGTTTCAAGGAAGGTGGAGAATCCACGACCACGTCTTCCGGTAACTTAATCACCTATCAACAGGAAGATGGGTTCGAAGTAGTAGAGAAGAAACCATCCTGCGTGCGGTGCTGCCTCGGAAGCACCGACTTGTTCATGCTCATTTCATGCCTCACATGTGCAGAAGCTTAATAACGTGCCTTCTCACCATGGCTGTCTGCCTTCCAGCTGGTTGGTTCCCACCTCAAAGATCCAACTAACAAGCCAGTCATTCATTCACTCAGTCAGTCAGTCAGTCAGTCAGTCAGTCAGTCAGCCAGCCAGCCAGCCAACTAGCTAGCTATCTAGCTAGCTAGCCAGCTGGTTAGTTATATATCTAGCTAGGTAGCTAGCTATCTAGCGTGAACAATGTGCTGCTGACACTGGAATTGAAGTGCAAACTCGGAAGAAGAGTGAATTAGCTGGAAGTGACTTACCCGAAATCGTGATGTAGTTGGGGAGGGGCATTCAGGTGCGATATCTTCCTCATATTCATCCATCTAGTGTAGAAAGGAGGAAGTAGTAGCATGAAGGATGACGGCAGTGGTGGTGAAATGAGTGGCGCTTCGGTAGTAGTGCGCACTGACGGGAAGAATTCGAGGAGGCATGGTCGCATATAAGGCCACAACTATTCCCCTTTCCAATGAAACATGCCACCGGCTACAGTACTTGGATGGGCAAACTGATCAGCAGCGTGGTTATGGAAATAGGGTGTTCCTCTAAGGTAGGAAGCTAATCATCATACCTGCTCGAGCAGTAAAGCTGGTTGTGAGGGGTGGTGAGGAGTTGATGAGGCCTGCCCTGTCAACGCAGCGGCAGGCGTCCCACGAGGCAGGGCAGTCGGTTGGACGAAACAACGTTGTACGGCAGGCGTCAGTGCCTAGACAATGTTTGACTATGCATTTGAGGATGCCAACGTAAGACGAAGAACAAAGTAGAGGGTGTCGGCTACGTGTGACCAAAATGGTCGGCTAAGTTACTGGGTAGTGGAGGTGGTGCCCTCTCAAGCCGAGACAAATCGAACTCACCGCACCGTGTGGCTGACAGAGAGTTGGCTGCGGCAGCAGTTCTCCTTGACCAGTTGATATGGTGGGCAAAGTGACGGCGCCTCTGATTGAGCTCAGTTGTTTGCTTCCCTTACTCTGCACTGACCAGCTTATTTGTCGCGAGATGGCATTCATCGGGTTCCAGTGGGGCGTAGCAGCGCTATTCACACCGAATTGAACAGGAAAGTCGGTAGGAATGTGCGAAGGAGGGAGCATGATGGAAGCTATGTTCGGCATTGCTGCCTTCGGATCAGACAAGCTTTCGCGAAGAGTCATCACAAGTGATACCAAGTCATCAAAATTCGTAGGAGCCGATGGCACTTGTGGTAGGGGGAGTGGCAGCAGGGGCATAGACAGATTTTTGGGCTGCGCAATGGTGAGATCCTGAATACTTGCCACCTCGGTCGTAGGCGTGATGGCGAGCAATCCACTTCTGGGTGGACAATAAATGGTTATGTGTGGACCCATGTTGTTTCTTCCCTGCACGACAACATAATTTTTGTAATCAGGCAAGAAGTAAAGACCGAATCCGCCGTCAAGTCCATCCCAAGAGCACAGGAATGATGGGTGACCGGATAAGGCGAGAAGATTACCACCATGCTTAGGACTGCTAGGCAGTATGATGAAGGGATCGGTGGCGTTATCTTCGCATAAATACCTCGACAGCCAACAGATGAGCGACAATGCGTGGGCAGGTATAGTCACTTTTATGAAGACTGCATCTAGTGAAGCACACGTGTCCTTCCAAGGAGGTGTGAGTAGAGCTGGAGAGCAGAAGGAGCAGGAGGTGAGAGAAGGCAATGTTGAGAGGTGGGTGAAACAATGGTCACAGGCTCTTACATGTGCTGCCTTCCATGCCGAATCTCGGTGGCACTATAACGCTACCAATGACCTCGAGCAAGTCGTTCGAGGAGCAGGGGTAGAAGCAGAAGTCTTGATTGAATGGCACTGATTTGGTGGGCTTTTGCAAAGCCTGCAGTAGACCCACCACGCATAGCCTCATTGAGTCGATCGCCTCGTCACGCATGCGGGGCAAGCCACAGCTTGTGACCTGCCAAAATGAACCAGTGGTGGCACGGTGATGGACAAAACGAAGTCGACTGCTGCTTCCCTGCCCAATATGACTGAGTGGACTTGTGGGAAGCACAGTGTTATGTGGAGTGGGGTGTGGTAGGTTGGGGTGGGGTGGGGAGGGGAGGGGAG